>APFE030662476.1:2667-30060 GCA_000404065.3 Pinus taeda
CCTTCAGAAGTTCAGCCTCTTAATTTCGGGAATGAATAGACTTCAGGCTCCCGGCAGACGCACCAAAATGTTATCTCAAAATCAAGTCCTAACAGGCTGCTGATTAGGTTGACTCTAAGTAACTGTTTCAAACCTACTTTAGGCTGAGGCTTAGCCTCCTCAACCTAAGAGGGCTCTCTCAAAGGTTAATGATATTGATTAATGATAATATAGATGGCTAACTCTATCTTGGTTTTGTGTGTTTGTAGGTTGAAAAGATGAAGGCTTTCTACCATTGGGCTATGGAGTCAGTGAGAGAGATAAGGATAACAAATAGATCTTGTTATAAAACTGAGGCTTGTATATACTTCAATGAAAGAGTGACACATTCAGGAAAGTCTCAATAACTTGAAGTTCATAGGAGTCAGAGCATGTGGGCATGAATTCTGACTAATGATACATCAAGGTATTCAAAAGGAAAGAATCTAAAGTGATAGATCAGAGTTTAATACCTAAAGGAAGTCAGAGCATGAGTAACCATGAATTCTGAGTAATAAGTATTAAAACATTGAAGAAAAACATCCAAAGATAGGACCCAAGAACTCAATTCACCATAGTTTAAAACTTAAAGGAAGTTAGAGCATGTTCCTCCATGAATTCTGAGTAATAAGCATTAAGACTATGGAAGTAAAGCATATCAAAGATAAAATGTTAAGCTCACTGAAGTACACTAAGAATCTCAGCTTTAGAAAATCCAACTGCTCCTGTATATATCAATCCTTGCATAGCATTTACAAAAGTAGTCTTTTTCTCTAACATTTTCCAACCTTGAGTACATTTCTGCTCCAGCTATATATAGAGTTCTTCTACCTAACTGATATTCCTCCTCAAGCATGAGGGGAATTCGAATTCCTCCTTATTTGACACCTATTGACACTTAAACTAACTATTTAATACAAAAGACAGCTAACTAGGAGTCCTAGACACCTAAGACAATTAGGAGTGTAACTCCTCATTATGATCAAAACAACCTTATCTAGGAATTAAAAACTCATTTTGACACATAAAACTCCATGAATTCGAATTTGATGAAGCCCATAACCTTCCAGCTGGCCCTTGATGACTCTTCCTTTTGTTGTTCCTAGAAACTAGGAAATTGTCCCTTGCTCTGTTCTGGCTGAAAAATGGGTCTTGGGACAGAGCTCATAATTTCTCATAAAAAATTTATTTTGAAAAACTGAACGAGGCTTTTGTGAACCAATCCATTCTGAACAAAAACCTCTCTTGGTTTTTGGAAACAAATTTCCTACCGCTCACAATATGTCTTTGAAACTCAGGTGTCAAACAGAGAAATAGGCTTGTGAAAAACTGCACTTACAGCAGTTTTGTAGCGCAAGTTTAGTCATCCATTTCTCCCAGCTCATGATGTATTTGAGGAAAATGAAGGATATTTTTCTAGTTCAGTCTGTTAGGAATAAAAACCTCTTTCAATTTTCCAAAATGTGCTTTCAGTTGCTCTAGAGACCTCCTGGAAGTTGACTACCTTTTCATAATAAAACTTTGGAGTTCATAAATGTATTTCCTTTCTTTTCTTCTTTTTGAAACTTGCAACCATCAAACTAGGATTAGAAATTTTGGCATTAGATTTCTTAAGTGATAACACATCCAGCCATACAAGATTTTGTCCAACAAAACTTTATTCCAAAATAATCAGTTTTACATAAATGTCTAAGAATCCACCCTCAATACTCCGAATGAGGGAGTATTTATACAAAAATATTACAATAAAATATCTCATAACAAAGAGAGATATATTCTAGGATGACTAACTATATGTTACATGAAAGTAGAGAAAGATGGTCTCAAAGATAGAAGATAAAGTAAACTGATGGCTTGTTGTCCCTGTCTTTGTGGATGAGCTAGGGGTAGGCCCTATGATGAAGCATCTTGTTGTCTTCCTCGTAAATCAGTGCTAGTTGTTCTGCTTTTCATCTTCTTACTGATACACTTTGACCTGTTCTGATACTCTTTACCTGTTTGACTATTGTTTATCCTCTTTTACCATTATTGACTATTGTAAATAATGAAAATTTACTTTTTTACCAAGGATAAATTACAAAATTTTTGTCATATCTGCCCACCATTTTTCATGTGGTATTCTGGTTCTTTGAAGTTTCTTGAATATTTCATCAGCCTCTGTGTATTTGAAAAAATTAGGCTGAACTGGAAACAAATGCTTTAGCTCATGTTCAACATAGAAAAGGTTCTCTAGACTGTCATAGAGAACTCTACCTATAGGGAGTGCCTTTGGTGCAGATAAAATGGCTGATGGGATGGCTTGGTTATCTGCATATTGGGCCAATTTATCAACATAGTCTATATGTATCATTAATTTATCATTAATAACTAAAGGACTAGGTAGTCTTTTGCTTTGCAAAAATCCAAATTTCTCCATAAAAACATTAATTTCCTCTTGCATGTTTTGGCATCTTCTTTCCAAATTCTGCATCAGAGACCTTTTGGTCAGTACCTTCTTGATTTCCAGAATAGTCCCTGATCTGTCTTCAATGTCCAGCTCTTCTAGCTGGTACTTATTTTTGTTGTTTAAAAGTTTACTAGCCTGGTGGCTTCCTTAGGTTTCCTTCCTAATTCTTCCTTAGTTTTCTGGACTTCTTCGAGAGCCACTTTTACTAAATCAATCTATTAAAAAATTCTTTGAATTGATGGCCAAACATCGTTTATTGATTGAGTGATGTTGGTCCAAAGAATCTTCCTGATTTCTACTAAGGGTTTGTCAAAAGTGAGGTCTTTTTCTAATGATTTCACCTGCTGTGCTAACCTTTTATTCTCCCTTACTTTTTCAGCAAAATTGATCTTGGAAAGATCATATTTCTATTCTAAGGTAATAAATTGTTCTTTTACCTTTCGTAATTCTTAAACTTGAAGCTTCATCTCCTCCATTGATTTGATCAATTCATCTGTGCTTAAACTTGAAGTTCCTGTTGGTGTTGTTTATGTTGTTGTTTCTCCTATGATTACTCCTGCTATGACCAAAGGGACATTAGGTGCTAGAGTTGTTTCCAATGTTGAAGGGACTGCAGTGGAGACCTTTAGTATCACATTTGGAAGCTGACAGGTCGACTCTCCCTACTTGTCCTTCAATGATTTTTCTAGCTCTTGTTCAGTTTCCTTCAACTGCTCATTTAGCTTGAGGACTAAGTCCATAAGCTCTTATTCAGATCTTTTTTGTATCATCTCTGTAGTCCGTGGATGCCTCGAAGGAGGAAACTTCAACTGCTTTCTTAACGCAGTTATATCTTCATCTTTATTTTTAATTAAGGCCTTTGCAGCCTCCACATCCTTTGGATTATGACCCAATCCAATAATCAATTCTTCCAAAGATTTAATTCTATTGTCTTTAGCCTGTGAGGAGGCTCTCTCCAGCTGTAATTAGGTAGTTGTATTATTCAAAGAATTTTCCAATCTTTGGGCCATCATGGCCTTACCAGTCAATGTTGAATATATCATTTCTCCCATTTGCCTGTGTAACTCAATCTAATCCAAGGGATGGATGTCTTTTGCTATGACCTCAAAATCTATTTGAAGATAGTATGCAATTGTTTGAGGTTGTTGTACTTTGGGCTTGAAGAGGCTCATTTTCATTTTTCCCTCCTTGATGTCATAGGCTGACATCAACCTATTCTGATTGGTGTGAGCCATTTTTAAATATTGATTGTAGACCTGGATACTTAATGGCTCATTCCTGGCTTTTATTTCTTTGAATTTCTTTTTAATATCTAGGTTCTCATTTCCTAGATGCTTGAAGGAAGACACTTCAGCACTTTGTTGTCTCTCTACCTCCTGTCTCTGTGAACTAGAAGTTGTCCCACCTGCTAGGAAAGTCTGATGACTATCTGCACCTTCTTTTCTCTAGCTCTCTATAGTTTCCTCAAAAAATTCCTCTTCTGAATGAGGATTTAGCCTGTGCCTTTTAGCACCACGCTGGTCTGATGGACCACTGGTAGGGGTAGCTACTTCCTTGTCTCTCTTTTTATTCCTTTCCTCATTCAAAGGAGTCTGCAAAATTGGGGGCTCTTCTACATTAACTTGAGTTGGGTGAGCCTGTGTTTGAATATGATCCCGAGAAGTTTCAAGCTGCTTTGACATGGTGGATTGCTCTATTTCTTGGGTGTTGGTCTCTAGTTCATTTCCCTTGGATGTGCTTGCAAGTGGTGTATTGGTCTCCTGTGAGTGCCTCTATGAGGTTTTAACTATTGAGGCACCAGTCCCTGATGTTGTCCTTTGAGAAGACTCAACTTGTACCTGTTCAAAAGAATCCAGGTCAAGTGTTTTCTCAAGATCCTTCATTACATTTTCTATATTGACCTGCTCACTATCTATTTCTATTAGGGTTCCTTCCTTCCATTCATCCATGTTGGCAAACTGTTCAATCTCTGGGATTTTGTGATGCAAGTATGGTGAAAGTTTATTTTTCATCCTTCTATCATAGATGAAACTATGGGGATCATAAGGAATCCAATTAAAACTTTTGTTCAGTTTCAAATGGTCTTCTAAAATCTGCTTTGCTGCTTTCCATGCTTCCCCAGTGTTACAGAGCAAAGGGCCTAATTGATCCTTGATTTTTAGTTGTGACCTATTCTAAGCTTTAGTAAAATGAATCAAGTTTTAGTTTATTATCTGTCTATAGTATTCCAATGCAAATAGTCTCATTGGAACATATTTTGGTAATTTGAAAGGGGAAAAATCACACCCATATATCCTGATTTCTGTGTAGTTCTAGTATAAATACCGGTCATCCACTCTGTATTGTTTAGAGAGCTGAAGGATTCTTTTGATATCACCACTGGTTCTATGAGGTGAAATCCTTGTTAACAAGGTAGTAGCTGGATGAACAAACTGATCAATGAACTCATTATAGGAATAACGGTTGGATGGAGATTTATGAAAGATGGAAGTCCAAAAGATGACAGAACTTGGATTACCCTTGGTATCAAGTTTCATGACAGGGAATGGAAAATTATCTAACTGATAATAGAGCATGAGGTGATTTATGAAGATGGTATATTTGAAAACCCTTTCATTCTCTAGTCTCATGAACTAGTCATGAATTTTATCAGCAATAAACGAGGCATAATCCTACTTGACAGCATGGGGTTGTCCAGGGGTAAAAATAGACATCAATACTAGGGTCAATTCATCCACAAACTCACTAGTGTTGAATCCCATAACTACAGATATCATATCAACTATGATTTTACCCATATCTGTGAAGAAAACTGACCCATAAGGAGGGGTATCTATGGTCTGATATTTCTTTTGTATGAAAATTTGGCAGAGGCGATTAAATTCAAATTGGGACATTGTGGTTGCTTGCTCAAGTAAATTTCCGATGGAAATAGAAGTGAGGGCTTCACCTGGGTGAAATTGGAGAATTTCATTGATTGATTCAGTGGTTATTAGGAAGAGGACTGTTTGGTTGGGAGACACAACTGCTCTGCGGTTGGGGTCATAACTGGCATGGCATTAATGGATTATGTCTGGAAAAACATGTACGGCAGGGAGGAAGTACATTTGGAGGTTGGATTCCCACTTTCCCATGACATCATATCCATTTCAGTAATTATCCCTACATTGACAAAAGGCTTTGAGGTGATTTTTATTAGTGGGTAAGTCTTTTATTTGGAAGTCCTTATCTGCCAGAGGCAGATTAACAGGTGGTTTTCACCCACATCGGGTTTCCACCTTATATCTTGTGTTTATGTGTGTGATGATCTGTTCTATTTTACTACACCTGTTTACTGTTCTTAAGGTTAATGAAGTTCTGATGCACTGATTAAAGATCAACATTTGATGAATCATAAGTTTAGTGATATATGCTGGTTTCTTTAGACACAGTTGCGTATATACACAGTTTCCCATAACTAAAGTAGTGTATACAAATCTAATTGTGAAATGAAAATTAATTAATTTGATAATACTGATTCACCCCCCCTCTTAGTATTATTTCCAACAATTGGTATAAGATCAGGTCCTTCAGAAGAAGCTTGATCACTTGAAGGAAGATTTATCATCATGAGCAACTACGAAAAAGAGGCATCTATCAGACCACCAATCTTTGATGGGAGAAACTTCGTCTATTGGAAGTTAAGAATCTTAGCCTATCTTCAATCTCTTGGTACAGAAGTTTGGGATATCGTGGAGATAGGATACACATTTCCATCAACAACTCCTACAAATACGGCTGGTAAGAAAAAATATGAAACAAATGCAAAGGCTGTCAATACTCTATTAGGGAGTTTATCTCAAACATAATTCATCAAGGTTATGCAGCTCAAAACCACAAAATAAATATGGGACAAGATCGTTCTAAGCTATGAAGGAGATGATCAGGTAAAATATGCAAAACTACAAACTCTCAGAATTCAATAGGAAAATCTCAGAATTCACAATGATGAAAGTGTGGCTAATTATTTCTTACGTATAGATGAGATTGTTAATCGTATGAAAGACTTGTGTGAAGAAATAAAAGAAGTTACTTTGGTTGAAAAAGTGTTAAGATCCTTGTCTTCTAAGTTTGAATCAAAATTTTTCTGCCATAGAAGAAAAGCAGGATCTACAGAGCATTAGCATGTCACAGCTACACGGAATCCTAACTGCTTTCAAAGTGAGAAAATGGGTACCATCAGACAGGAGAGAAGCCACATTCAAAGCTTCACTAAAAAGAGATTACAATGAGTCAGGACATATGTCAGAAGGAGAGGAAGAATCAAACTTTGTCAAGAACCTTCAACAAGGTTCTGGAAGATTAAGAGGTAAGCTACCTTTCAAATGCTTTGCTTGTGGAAGAGTCGGTCACTATGCAGCCATGTGTCCTCATAAAGACAAGCTTGACAAAGGTAAGGAACCAGTTATATGGAAAAGAAAACATAATGTAAGTAAGAAGAGATATTATACTCATGAAGACAGTGATGGATTTTCAGTTAGTGATGAAGATGAGAAATGTAATGATTATAGACTTTTGATGGCTTTTGAAGATGATGATTTCTTGGATGCTATAGATGAAGATGATCTCCATGAAGAAATTTCTAAACTTAAAATCTATTTAGAAGAAAAGAGTATGATCATAGATACTCTGACATTCCAACTTGCTGAAAGGGAAAAGCACAATGAAAAGTTAGAATGTGAAATTGTGGGACTTAGAAAAGATATTGAGAAAACAAAAGCTCTTAATCTTAGATTTGCTAAAGGATCTGAAACTTTAGATGAGATTATCAAAATGCGGCGTTCTCCTCTAATCAAGATAGGTATCGGATATTTTGAAGAAGCATATCAAGCACAGAAGCCATCCACCTCCAAAAGTTATCTTGATGCAACAAGGAGAAGTGAACACGTTGACAATCGACAGCAAAAAGCAGATCACCAGGTAAATCAGGGTCAATCTACTTCAAGGATGAATAAAGATCACCAAGTAAATTGGGGGCAATCTACTTCAAGGATGAATAGAATCTACAACCAACCGCAGGCAAATCATTCTCAATTTTCCTCAAGAATAAATGCCTATGGAAACTACAATCACCGAGACGTTAGATTTGATAATCGAATGAATTTCTTCAATGGCCAATGTTTCTCTTGTCATAAATTTCGACACAAAGCAGCTCAATGTGTTGCCTACAAAACCATCATGACCAGAGAAGCACAAATGAAGGGAGTGTGACTGGAATCATGAAAAGAACCTACAATAACTTTTCTCCTCTTCAAAATGAAATAGAATGTTCTATTTGTAACAAATTTGGTCATAAACATTTTGAATGCAGGAGTAGGTTTCAACAAACAACTCAGAAGGAGCAACCTTCATTGAGTCGCAAAACATGGAGAAAGAAAGAACTACAACCAGAAAGATGTGGTATAGCCTTATATGTGAAAGGATAGGAAAATCAGTGGTACATCGACAGTGGATGCTCAAAACATATGCCATTTGATAAAGAAAAACTTCAGTCATATAGTGCTTTAGAAAAAGAAAGGAAGGTCTCATTTGGAAATGACACCCCTGCACTCATAAAAGGTAAAGGTTCTGTTCTTTTGAAAGAAAAGGTCAAAGCTAGAAATTTCATGTATGTTGATGGCTTAAAGCATAATCTATTGAGTGTCAGTCAAATGTGTGATCAAGGAAATGAGGTAATATTTCGATCAAATGGATGTATTGTTTGTGAGCTCGATACAGGAGAAACAGTGATCAAAGGCATAAGAACTCCTAATAATTCATACATACTCAAGGGAGGACAACAACAATGCTATCTAAGCAAGAATGATGAACACTGGCTATGGCATAGAAGATTGGGACATCTAAGCTTCTCTCAGATAAGGAAAGCATGAAAATATCAGTCGGTTTGTGATCTCCCTGACATCAAAATTCTAGACAATACAATATGAAAATCATGTCAATTTGGTAAGCAAACTAGAACTAATTTTCCTGAGAAGGAAGGATCAGCTAGTAAACCACTTGAACTTGTCCATATTGATGTATGTGGTCCATCCAGGAAAAGGTCACCTCGAGGAGAAGAATAATTCATATTATTCATTGATGACTTTTCTAGGATGTGTTGGATAGGACTCTTGAAGCATAAAGATGAAGCTTTAGAAAAGTTCAAAGCATTCAAAGCCTTGGTTGAAAATGAATCAGATCGTAGAATCAAATGCCTCAGGTCTAATCGAGGAGGGGAATTTACCTCGGATGAATTCTTATATTTTTGTGAAGAACATGGAATAAGAAGAGAATTGTCTACTGCAAGGACTCCTCGACAAAATGGAGTAGTAGAAAGGATGAACAGAACCGTTCAACAAATGGCTCGTGCTATGATTGATGAGTCTGGAACTCCTGCAACCTTTTGGGGTGAAGCTGCATTTGTTGTCGTTACTATTCTCAACAAAACAAACGTCCGGGTAAACAACACTCAGACTCCTCATGAACTTTGGTATGGTAAGACTCCTACGGTAAAATACTTCAAAATGTTTGGAAGCAAATGTTACATCAAAAGGACTGATGAAAACCTTGGCAAGTTTGAACCTAGAGCAGATGAAGGCATTCTCCTTGGTTACTCTCCCCACAGCAAAGGATATAAGTGTTACAATAAAAGACTTGGAAAATTATTTGAAAGTATTGTTGTAGTGGTTGATGAAGAAGGAAATATTCCTAGGCAGGTAAAATCCGAAGATTTCGAAGATGATGGGGACTATCCTTCAACATCAAATCAGAATTTTGATGAAGAAGAAACCTATGAGGCACCAGAAGAACGGATAAGGGTAGAAGAAAAGACTCCATCCAGGTATGTTCAGAAGAATCATCCAGAAACTCAAATTTTGGGGCAGAAAGAGGTAGGTGTACAAACAAGAAGAACTATCTCAGAAGCTTCAAGCTATCTAGTATTGCTTTCCTCCACTGAACCACGAAATGTACGTGAAGCATGCAAAGATGAATGCTGGGTCAAGAACATTAATGAAGAACTTGAGCAGATTGAAAAGAATAATACTTGGGAGTTGGTTCCTAGACCGAATGATAAGAATGTCATAGGGAAAAAATGGATATTCAAAAACAAGCTGAATGAAAATGGAGACATTATTAGAAACAAGGCCATACTTGTTTTTTAAAGGGTATACTCAACAAGAGGTATAGACTTTGAAGAAAATTTTGCACCGATTGCAAGACTTGAAGCCATAAGAATGTTCCTTGCTCTTTCTAGCTTTCACAAGTTCAAAGTATTTCAAATGGATGTGAAATCTGTCTTTTTAAATGGAGACTTAGAAGAAGAAGTGTATATTGAGCAACCAGATGGATTCATCCTTGGAAAGGATCCATAACTTGTATGCATACTTAAGAAGGCACTCTATGGTCTTAAACGGGCTCCAAGGGCTTGGTATCATCGTTTGGACAAACACCTCCATCAACAAGGTTTTTCAAAAGGATCAGCAGATAGCAATCTATATAGAAAAATTGATAATGATAAACTGCTAATACTTGCTGTGTATGTTGGTGATATCATCTTTGGTAGCAATGAAGAAGCCATGAGTCAAAACTTTTCTTTGGTGATGCAGAAAGAATTTGAAATGTCCTTGCTTGGTGAACTGACATATTTTCTTTGTTTACAAGTCCAACAAAATAAAGATGGTATCTTTTTATCACAAAACAAGTACCTCAAGCAGATCTTGAAGAAATATGGCTTGGAAGATTCGAAACTAGTATGTACCCCTATGGTAATAGGATGCAACCTCAGTGCAAATGACAATTCAACAGCAGTACATCAACCAACCTATAGATCCATGATTGGTAGTCTACTCTATCTAATAGGTACTCGACCAGACATCATGCATGCAGTGGGAATAGTTGAAAGATTCCAAGCAAATCCAAAATAAGCACACCTTCAAGCGGTTAAAATGATTTTCAAATATCTTCAAGGAACACAAAACTATGGCTTATGGTATCCTAGAGATATAGATCTCACACTTCATGCATATACATATGTAGATTGGGCAAGAAGCTCGGATGATAGAAAAAACACTAGTGGTGGTGCATTCTTTATGGGTTCCATATTATTATCTTGGTTCAGCAAGAAACAAAGTTCAATTGCTTTATCTACAGCTGAAGCAGAATATGTGGCTGCTACATCTTACTGCACACAGCTCCTTTGGATGATGCAAACTTTGCAATATTTTCAAATCACTTGTACTCCACCTATCTCCATTTTATGTGATAATACAAGTGCAATCAGTGTTTCAAAGAATCTTGTCATGCATTCAAAGACCAAGTACATACCTATCAAATATCATTTTCTCCGAGAACAAGTGCTTGAACAAAAGGTAAAATTGGAGTATGTTCCCTCCAAGGAACAAGTTGCTGATATACTCACCAAACCACTGCCCAGGGATACATTTGAATACCTCAAACAGAAGCTGGGAGTAGTTGATGCATCATCTTGCTGTTGAAACTTGTCTTTTTTAGAGAAAAGAGGTTGTACGCGAGTTTCATGTGGAGCATCCACGTACATACACTGGTTTCTGCGGATATAGTCGCGTATATGTTGATTTGAAGACAACAATGGGCCAGGCTCAGGATGAAAAGAGTCTGATATGGGTCTGATAGAGACTATTTGGCACAGGTTCAGGGGGAGTATATATACTTCTAATAATGCATTGTTGGCATCTTGGTTCAAGTTCATAGTTGTTTTTGGTTTCAGGTGGAATAGGTGCAGAGGGAGAACATGCTTGTTGGTCTGAATGATGATTGACAGATGCTACTGATGATAGTTGTTGATGACTATCATAGTCTTGTTGTAGATATTTCGTCTCTATGTCATGTACTTGTTTTCTTATCAAGGTCATGTGACGGCCTATTTTGGTTTCCCCACTATGCCTGGTATAGATGATGTAATGTTCTTCTTTTATCATGGGTAAACCTTTGGTGTATCCCCACTTGGTTAGGTGGATGAGTCAATATTGGTATATCCCCACTTGGTTGGGAGATGAATGTATGTATGAGTCTATGGTGATAGGAAGGTCATTCATGATGTATAAAGTCATGTTTCTTCTTGTAGAACATCTTCTTGCAGACCTAGACTACAGTCAGGGGGAGAATGGACAACACAACAGAGCAGAGATTTCAGCATGTACTCAGGGGAGCATAACCCTTTGCACTTGATGAAAAAGGGGGAGAATCACTTTGAGTGACTTGGGGTTGTCATCAAGTCCAAAGGGGGGGATTGTTGGCATTATGACATAGGTTTGGTGCTATGACACAGGTGTTGTCCTTGATGTCAACTCACTTAAATGATAGATCACAGTTCAGGCTCTCAGAATGAAAGAAAAAGAGATGTACGCAGGTTCCTCTTAACCATGTCACGTATACACGCGGGTTCGACGATCAAAGGGCGCGTATACGTATGCACTCACTCTCATGCATGGAAAGGTGCATACATGTGGGAAAACTTATTTTTAGTCCATGGTATTTAGTCCTTGGTATTTGGACCTATGGCTTTGGTCCATGGTATCTCGTCCGATGTGTTGAACCCAGGTATTGGGTCCATAGTATTGGTTCTAAGTGGTTTTGGACTGTGGTATTGAGTAAGGCCTAAGAATATAAAAGGGGAAGGAGATCATTAGGCAAATGGATTCACTCAAGTATTAAATGTCTTATGAAGAGCAAGATCTAGAATACTGGTCATTGGGTTATGGTGCATAACTTGATCTGAACCAAGGAGGAACCTGAGCGGTAGAAGAAGGATAAGTTCTATTGAATGGTCAAGATCTTAAGGCTTGAAGAGGAGTATCTTTGTGTGATTTTTGATCTGTTATATTTGGCACATAACTTGATCTATAAATCTGATAATCTGGGTATAACTGATGTCTGAATATTTGAAAATGGTAAATTATCTTTTATAGATATGTACACAGGTTCAGCATTGCAAAGGCATGTATACACGTAGTTTAGGTAATTCAAAGAGGTGTGTACATAGGTTTGCCTTAATAGAGAAGTGTATGCATGCAGGTTTCACATATTGAAGTAGCGTACGTCTCACAAAATATGTTTTAGCTACTTCTATTTATTGTTGTAGTGTTCAGGGTTCAGAATCAGTGTCTGGTTACTATTATTATTTTCTGGTTACAACATTCAGAGAAGTGATTGTTTGAATCAGTCTTTGGTTGGTGAAAAGGAGATTGGTTGATGTAGATATATTTGATGTTTAATTAATGTCATTGATAGATCTAGTTTGAAAATTTATGAAACGTGGTCCTTGGAAGAAAAGAGAAGGTTGTAACCTTCTGTAGGTTAGCACCTATGTACTAGTACATCAGCTAGTACAAGAGCTAAGGAGGTTGTAGCTCCCTTACAGGAGAATTTGGAGAATGAGAGAAGGTTGTAGCCTTCTACAGGTAGAAGAATGTGTACTGGTAGAAGACTACACCAATACAGATATATTGTTAAAAGAAGTTTCTTATTAAAGGAAGATAGAGATGAATTGCAGTAAGTGGTTTTCACCCACATTGGGTTTCCACCTTATATCTTGTGTTTATGTGTGTGATGATATATTTTGTTTTATTGCACATGTTTACTGTTCTTAAGGTTAATGAAGTTCTGATGCACTGATTAAAGATCAACATTTAATGAATCATAAGTTTAGTGATATACGTTGGTTTCTTTAGACACAATTTCATATATATGCATTTTCCCATAACTGAAGTAGTGTATACAAATCTGATTATGAAATGAAAATAAATTGATTTAATAATACTAATTCACCCCCCCTCTCAGTATTATTTCCAAAACGTGGACCTTGTGACTCTTTTCTTCTACGCGCAGCTCCAAGATCACACAGCTCTCAAGCATAATAGTTTATAGTCCCGCGCTCCCTTTAACTGCATAGAGTGCTAAGACTATTCTTCCTTCAGCTAGTCAGGTGGTCGCACCACCTGTGAAAATTTTCATCCTATCATCCATCATGTTTCCTGGAGAATACCCACCTTTTATTTTTACAGCCAGCATCATGCACTTTACCATCTGCAATGCGCTACCCTGGTCAATACGCTTAGCAATGTGTGGTCCAAGCCAAGGCATCAGACTGGTCAATTGGCGGCGATAGACCTTAAACCTGTCATCACAATCGTACGCATCCTCCCTTATCACCCTGGTTTTTTTCAGAGAAAATATTCCTTTATCTTGTCCTCCCACTTCTTGACTTTCGTGTACACCAAAGCAGTTTTCTTCCTTAATCGTATCCTTCTTCAAGTTATTGGATTCTAAGATTTCCCTGTTGGATTTCGGCTTCCAACGTTCCTTGAATCGTCATATCTATCGATGCTATCATGCACATTCTAAGTTCTCCAAGTACTATAGGGCTTACTGTGGTTGCTTCATACTCCAGCTTTGGTGGTGCCTGCGTGGTTAGGTTTTTGCACGCAGTCCTATGAGCCCAAAGAACTGCTGGTACGCGCAGGTCCCAGTTAGTCTGCCTCATGTTGTGGACCTTGTTCAGTGCTTTACGTACATTTGTGTCAGTCCTCAAAACTTATTTGGTACATCCCCCACCATCTTGTGGGCGTAGCTTGAAGTACCCATTTTAGAGCTTTGAAATGTTGTTGTTTCAATACTTCTCTTTCAAATTTGTTCAGGAAGTCATCCACCTCGCTGAACCCATCATATGTAGGCAAATCTCTTACCTTTATTGCCACGCAATGCAGTGACCTTGCCATCATGTTACAGTTGAGCATGGTTACCTTGTGTAATCGGTTCTACCATTGTTCTATCTCCTCGTCAGAATTTGATGTGTAGGAGCTTTCACTCTCCCAAGAGATTCACCCATCCAGGGTTGGATTTACCAATCTTGCTCCCACACGGTTATCTTGTAGATGTAGTCTAGATCATCATCGCTGTCGTAGTCACGCACT
Organism: Pinus taeda; assembly: GCA_000404065.3. Classification (NCBI taxonomy): domain Eukaryota; kingdom Viridiplantae; phylum Streptophyta; class Pinopsida; order Pinales; family Pinaceae; genus Pinus; species Pinus taeda. Next base: position 17,101 of record APFE030662476.1, read on the forward strand.
GGCTCTGTGTAGCATGATCCTTTTGCAGGGTCTAAAGTTACCACTACGTGCAGAGACTTTTTCTCAAATATCATCTTGCACTTCTTTATATTTATCACTCCATTCATGTCAGTGGCTCAATCTATTCCCAATAGTGCGGGGTGGGGATTGTTGTCATCAACAATTTCTATCACTTTGAAATTTGCTAGCATGCTTGCTCCTTCGATGTCTACTGTGATTCGCTACAATATCCCCATAGGTAGGATCTTTTGCTGGTTCGCCATTCGCATTTAGATAGGAGACCATTGCAGTGCAGGCCTACCCATGCACTCCCATGTCTGCTTTGGTAGGATGTTCATGTCTGATCCTAGGTCCAGAATCACTTGGTCCATTTCATATTCCCTAATCTGCATAGTCAATCTCATCTCCCTTCCTGTTCACGTCATGTTCTTCCCAAGCTTCCAGATTACATGCGGTTCTCCTGGCATGGTCCCAGCGCATCTAGTTATGAGTTCTTGTAGCCCCTTTATAGCCTTGTTGTCACGCAACAACTTTATGCATGTCTCCAAGAACATAGTGAGCATCAATGGTTCCATTTCTAACTCTAGGCTGTCTTTACTTCCTGAAGTGGAGGCATCAACGAAGCTCCTCTTAGCTTCCATGAAGGTCTCCTTAGTGCACTCCAAATCAAATTCTATTTCCTTCGTTAGGGCCTTGAGAACCCTGGCAAGTAATTTCTTTAGGTTGCTTGCCTTTGTCATCCCCTATCGTAATACCACTCCAAAGCATGATATTTACATTAGGGTCTTCCTTGCGCGGCTCAAACCTCATCATTTGTAGGTTCTGAGTCCAGGGAGGTTGAAGTGCTTCTTTATCATGCAAACTCGCTATCAGTGTTGGATAGCCCTCTATCTCATGATCAAATAATGTACAATACAACCGTGATGGCTGCATTGGATTCGTACAATCATGGGCATAATATCCTGGCCCTTCGCAATTGTAACATATCAGTTGTCCGCGACCTCTTCTTGGTCCCACTCCACCTCAGCCTCGTCCATGCCCCTGAAATCTAATGCATGCCATTCCTGTGTTTTGATTGAGGGCCTGTGTTTTAGCCTGAACTCTGTAGGTAGGAGTTCGATCCATCATCAGTTCATAACTTCTACAGGTGCACTCATCATGTCCTACTGACCTGCAAAAATTAGAGAATGACTACTGCGAATTCTGCATATACTTTTTGTAATAGATGGCAGTTATTTGTAGCATGCTTTCCTCCTATCTAACAAATCACACACCATAAAGAAGGCATCACACTTGGTCCTGCTTGTGCATCTGGTCTTTGTGGCATTGGCCCTCCTCCTGTAAGGTAATTCACAAACATTGGGCAGTGGTCCTTGTTGTGTCCCTGGCCCTTCCATTTTACACACGATACCTCGTTGTGCACTTCTGGGCGAGCTGTCCTATCTTGTTTCAAACTCTTCATCTCAAGGCATAGGTTTTTCAACTGGGTATGAATCTACTGAACTCCCAGGTTAGGATCTTGTATCGGAGTCTCATTCAATCTTATCGCGACCTCCAAAGCCTCAGCCTGAGTGGTTAGCCTTTGTATGGACAACGCGTTCTATAGATGCGGTGTTAACGATGCTACAAACCATTCATGGTGTTTCCCATCTATTAATGTCATGTTTGCTTCATGAATTATGCACTTCAGTGTTTGATCCAGATCCAACTCCCGCGAGGTTTCGCCTGGTAGCATTGTGATTTCCTTGAATCCAATGATTAACTGTGCCTCCAATGTTGGCCTGCTAAATTCTTTGTTTAGCGCATCTTGGATATCCGCTATCCTCGCATTCAGATTGTTATTGGAATTCTTAATGTACCAAGGCAGTGCACGATCCTGCAGAGTGCTAACGTTGCCTTCTTTATATTATCGTCTGTGACACCCTACGCTTCCCATACAGCTTTTATCATGAACCAAAACTGGTCTGGATCATCATTCCCTACTCCCTTAAACACTGGTAGCTTTATTACGTTGGCCATACTGCTTCGCAGTGGTGGCAGAGATGGTATGGGTGAAGCCGGGGGTGAAGGTGGTGAAACTGGTGGTCGTGTGGGTGCGGGCAGTATGTGCAGAATTATTTGCCTTATTAGATTGATCACACTTCTTGGAAAAACCTTCACTAGCTCTTCTTCACCCCCTCGTGGAGGTGAAATCAAGGGGCTACTGCTACCTTCATTTCTGTAGATTTTCCCACCCTGCGTAGCCCCAAACATCAATTTATTCACATAACCCATTTTCACACAGTAGCATTTTAATCCAAGCGTTCAAAGATTTAATGTGCTTACCTCACGATCCCTTGAGGAAACGTCATTCTGCCTCACTATAGCTGATTGAAGTATCTACTACAAATTCAGTGATGAATCTTCCTATGATTCGATCAAGCTAGTGATTGACAACGCACATGATCTTATCTTCTGATGCTTCCAGTCTGCGCACTAATTCTGGAGTCCACACAATAGGTTTGTCGAGTTTACACCTTCCCTACTGAGTTGTACGAGTGGATCGCAAAGCTAGCAGATAGCCATGGAATGCAAAGAAAATTTTGTGGATCTCCGTATACAACTAGCAATCTAACCACTCTTTCTTTGATAGTTACGGATTCCTATTTTCGTACGTCGCAAACTCGTGAATATTTCTGTCCAACCACTCTTTAATTCCTTTCTTTGTTGGATTCCAGTGATACGACATTAGACATCTCTATGCATATCCCAGTCCCGGCAACAGAACCATTTGTTGGCTTGTTGGGGCCTGACCCAGGTTCGGAGTTAATTAGCCAAACAAATCCCCGTACTACTGGCCCTTTCGGCAATAGTCCATAGAGCACGGACTGAGGTCTCACTCGAAGTAGTATGGGAGGGTGCTAGAACCAGGTTTCTGCACCCTTGAGATGTCTGAGAGGTTCAACTGGTCCTTTGTTTGCTCCTGTGAGCAGATTTCTTTGTGCACTTCCCATTCCTCATGCCTTGATACACTGCCTTCGCGCAACCCTAACTAGGGGTTGTGCCGCGCTCTCAGCTATTATCTGACATCTTACTTATCATCCAATGTTAATTAACTACCTTTGCCTACTTGAATTTCTTATAATTAGCAATACAAAGCATTCATACATGATCGCGCAGTAAATAAACAATGTATTTGTAAATTATATCCAATCATGCATTAAACCAGGAAAAGATACACAGAATTATAGCAAAAATTCTCTTTATTGATTCTTCCAGTGGTTACAAACCTGACCTTCCCTTCACACTCAGCTGTAGGGGTTTGCACACTCAGCTTTGGACTGCTATGCCTCTGCGCATTCAACTGCAGAGCCTTCTCCTACTCTACGACCCAGGGACACACTTTACACTTCGACTCAATCACTTAGACTTCTCATCCTTCTATTAGTTAGTCTTCTACACTTAGAGGCTCACTCTATTTATACAATCCCATGGTTCGTGGACCATGATAAGGTCTATCCAGCTGACATTACATTACAAAATCTAGGGTGGACAACCATGTGACTCTATTATACTTTCTTGCCCCGCGCCCACAATTCACGGAGTTTTTACAACAAGATTTGGTCAAAACTTGGGCCTTAAGCCCCAAAACATGCCTTGGGGGGATTCCATGCCCAACACTTGCTGAGAGTTTGCCTTAAGATTTTTCTTCTTGATTTGCACCAAGTACAGTGTTGTATGTGTGAGCTAGATTGGGCAGAACTTATTTCATGACCAGAGTACGCAAACTTTCCTAATTATTATCGTACGAGCTTCATTAAGAGAATGATTGCAACTCATCCTGAGACAGAGCATTTTCCATCAGAGACGGCGACAACCCATATGTACCTATAGGGTTTCCTACTACTATGCCCAGGTCTCCAAGGCCTAAGCCATCTGCTTCCATGGTGGGAGATAGGAAGCATAAGAAGCCTCAGCAAGCATCGGTGTGGAAATCGCCGAAGAAAAATTTGACAGAAATATGCCAAAATGAAAAAATGGATAAGTCCAAACAACCTATGGAGCCACTTGATCTGGATGAGGAAGAACTGTGTGGAGGAGGAATAGAGGAGCTTGATGCAGAAGAGGTCAAACCAACAACTTGGTTGCTGAAGTATATCCAACCCTGAAAATCCACAACAAAAGTGTCGAAAGATCCAGACAACGTGAAGTTCATGGTCTCTACCTTTACTACTGAAGAATGTGCTATTTAAGGGCCCATTGCTAGCTCGAATAACAAATCTGAAAATGGAAGAGTGGGACCTTGGGGACCGTGAGAAATTTCCCCAATTGGCACTGCATAAGTACCTCAAGAAGGTATATTATGCGGAGTCAGGTGTCGTGTGCCTGGAACCAATAAACTGGGTGGTTGGAGTTTGGGGTGCGGGGCTCCTAAACATGTTGTGGGTGCCTCACTTTAGTATCACCATTATCAACAAACTTTGTGTGTGCCAATTGCTAGCGCTAGTAAACGATGGGTGCCTCTGCTTGGGAGAAACCATCCTGATCAAAGACATGCTGATCCATCGTTAACATTGTTTTTGTCCCAAGGAGTGGACCATGCAGAGGCTTTTGTAGGAAAGTCGCAGGAAAAAAAGTTGATCGACCAAATGAAGGATGAATTTGGTCTTATCAAGAAGTTACGATGATACTCCATTCAATCCATATCCGATGGCGTGCTATAGTTTTCTGCGCATATCTTGGCCAGGAAGATCATGAGAAGATGTCACGCTGATGTAGTACTAATGCCAGTTGTTTCTTTGGTTGCGCAGTTTGTGAAAGGAGTCTAGTATAACTAGGCTCAATATCTATGTAAAGAGATTTTGGAGGATTGGAGGGATGACTAGGATAAGGGCAAGGTGTTTCACTACACCTGGTTTTTATTGTTGATCATTCTAGTGGTGTCGATGACACTCAAAGAGAGCCAATTCCCTCAGCAGGACTCGGACCTACTGGAGGCAGCGAAGTTCACTTTGCTATGGGCCAATAAATACCCCGTGCGTGTAATGGAAGCCAAAATATTATGTCTCTTATTTGAGACTGAACTATATATGGTTATCAACCGATGACCAAGGTTTTCACCCACCTTGCATGCACAATACACCAACATTATAGATTGCAAGGCAGATTTCCACAATTTTCACATTCACGCAAAGAAGGTTTCCCAAGGCATATGGCACACATTGCCTTACCTAGTTTCTGAGGAGGATATCATAGGGTCCATCAGCAAGTGTTCAAGTGAGTGGCTCACCTCTTCTGATGCTCACGTAGGTACCAACACGACTGCTGAAGGTTCAACAATGCAAACCATGATAGCAAAAAAGAAGGAGGCATAGCAAGTCGCCACTTGAGAAAAGGGTGTGCAGAAGAAAGAAGTTGTCGCAAGGGAGAAAGAAGTTATTGCCAAAGAAGTAGCAGACAAGGAGAAAGAAGAAGCACAGGAAAAGGCTACGCCATAGGTCACCATCAACGTCGAAGAGTCAGACACCGAGATAACACAAGTGGAGGAAGAAATAGAGGTGGAAGAAGAAGGGGGCGCAAAGCTAGAGTCCCCCTTTGTGGTCAAAAAGCAGAAGAAGAGGACTACCATAGGGAAGCGCAAGAAGAAAAATTCTGACAAAACAGTGAGCGTGATGCCCTTGGTCCTCATAGAGGGGGCCTTGGATGAAATTTCCGATGTAGTTTACGATGCCATAACCGACATGATGAGCCACTTCGAAGTACAGTACCAATAATCTCTCAACAAGGTACAACAGGGCCTACTAAACTTGAAGGTAGAAATAGGTCTTTTGCAAGTAAGTGTGGGATGGGTGAGCGAGAAGCAAGCGATCCTGAATCAAGTGAGTTGGTTAGTATTGGATGCAGAAATGACTGTGGATCTGTGGATGGTCGAGCTGCCAGAAGGGTCCTTCTGTGGTGACTCAACTGGAGCAGGCACAACTACTCCATATGAAGAATCTCAATCTAAATTTGGCCACGCTTCCTATTCAAACTCCGCACGAGCTACACCAAGGGGTGTCCAATGTGCTCAGGATTCAGGAGCAATGCACACTTTTGGTAATCAACGAAGTCAAAACCAATAACCAACAGATGTTTGAGGAAAAGGCATAGGCTATCAAGGAAAAGGAGGAGGTCACAACGTGAAGCCAGTAGTTGGAAGCAATGATTGAACAAGCCTATAGTGATCTTCCAGAGCTCAAGATCCCAACAAAAGTGACCTTTGCAGAGAAAATTCAAAATTTGGCTACTGTAGTTAAATATTCTGAGGATGAAATTAGCCAAGTTAGGTTTGAGTTGCAACTACAAATATTAGAATTAAAACTCAAGCTACAGCCAACTACCCCTCTCAAAGTCAGAGAGCAGTGCAAAGCTGCTAGTAAAGAAGGAATGGCCACATTGGAAGATGCAGTCAAAGGTTTCACTAATATCTTTGAGAATGCCATGGAGTTATGGACCTCAATGCAGGAGGATCTAAATCTACAAAGGATTGTCATGGACATCATGGAAAATCAACACTAGTTTGATGAAATCCGATCAACAACGCAGACCTTAGCACTAGTGTAAAGGTTCGCTAGATTGTAGGAAGGAAGGCTCATCTTGAATGAAATTGATGAGTTGCATTGCAAGGAAGTGATCATCCCTTCAAGGATGTAGCCGTGGGAAGATGAGCCCAGCCAATTGACTCTGTCAATATAGAGTAAGATATAAGGGATACAGTAGACTCATAGGACCATAGGCCTCACAGTTGAAGGCCCAACCACTAAAAATTTGGTCGAGGAAGTACAAGAAGCTACTATGTAGGGAAGAATAGAATTGCAGGTTTTGAAGATTGAGTTCAGTGAGCTGTAGGTGAAGATTGAGGCGCCATCAGCAGAGTGACTCGAGGAAGAGTCACCAAATTATGTTGGGGGTCTGTTTGGACATGGTCCCCTAGGGTAAATTTTGTCACTAATTTTGTTAATTATGTAAAGTCTCTGCATATGAGGGAACAAAGTGCAAAGGTCATAGGAGTCAAAGGGGCTTTAGTCCCTTAGTTTGTTAGAAGATAAGATGTTTTCTGACCCGCCCATGGTTCGTGAACCATGGTATTGTAATGGAAGAAACTCTATAAAGGAGTCATAGGGAGTCATAGGAGTTCATGAAGTAATAGAAGATCATTTTATGGGCAAGTTTTTTGAAGAAGATTAGTATGTTTTATGAACTTAGGAAAAGGGGAAGGCTCCTACAGCTATGTGCACGGAGACCTTGATAAGTGCGCAAGTTGAGTGCGCGGGCGCTATAATTGTGTGCGCAGGGAAGAAGTGTCTGTAGCTAAAATATTATATCAATAAATATTTTTTTTTGAAGCTATACACGTGTATCTACGCCCTTATCTTTACTTAAGAAATTTATGTATTCACTCTATTTTATGCAATTATCTGAAGAAACACTTAATTGATGCATGAAAATAGTAGATCTGATAGTTTACATGATGTTATGAATGGTTTAAGTGTTAAACGAAGGGTTAGATACTCTTTCTATGAGTTACTGTGATTTCAGAAATTAAACAGTTAGGGTTCGTGAGGGTCAGGATAGAGCCCTAGAAGTAACAAAAACCCATCACATAGACCTTTGGATATAGAAACCTAGTTCCGTCGTCCCCCAATACTGCTTTGGGTGAGACTGTAGCCTGCGCTACACGGTAAGTTTCCGAAAGGGACAATAGTTTAGGTTTTTATGGTTGGCGTAGCTAACTCTAAACCTGGGTTAGGACCCCTCAAGCCAACACCATTTTTGATATATATTCCCTTGAGGGAAAAAGAAGTTACTTCTTAGTAGACAACACATCAACCACTTCAATGTTGATTTGAAAAAAATTTCCTATGTATATTTAAGATATTAGTCAGAATCATCAAAATGAGTATGGGACATTCCTACCTCGTATAGACACTTTGTATCAATATATCTTTTGAGCATTGTTTTATTTTAGTTCTTATTCAAGGTTTTTCCCCTAACCATCTCCACAACAATTTTCTCTCCCTTAAGAAGTCGGTAGGACTCACCGTTAGGAACCAAAAAATTTGGTGTATTTCGCTATACACTTTTGCCTAACCTCATACATTAGGTGGGAAATATTATTATGAAAAAATGATACATTCATTTGTACACGGAAGATGACACTCAAAGTGATTAAGAAGAATGTGCAAAGGACACATTTTTAGCTAAAAACATTATGAAAGCAAAAAAACTAAAAGACTTTCCTAAAGTTGGTTTAAAAAATCAACTGTGGCAGGTATTCCAAAGAAATTTTAATGCAACCATGTGTCGTCTTCTTTGATAACTATGAGGGTCATAGAAAGAACAGTCAGCACCTCAGGAGATGCATTTTATTGAATTAGACTCACTCTCCTAACATGGAAAAGCTGACCATTCGAGCCTTGAGGTTGAAGAAGCCTTAGTTGAAGGAGGATGGTAGCTCTCATCTTATTTATGAGCCAAAAAAACTCATTGATGAGCCAAAGGAGGGAGGTGTTATATGTTTCTATAAATACAAGAGGATGGAGATCTAAAAAAGAAGTAAATGTTGTGCATTGTTATGTTGCCAAAACTACTCCAAGCAATCAAACATTCCAATGCTAAGAGGATTTCACAATTAAGAGAGGTTCTTATGATCTTTTTGAGAGAAAAAGAGCTTGGGAAAGAGATTAAAAAGTGGAAATCATTGTTGAGATATATTGAGAATTATTTCTCAAGACTCTCTTCAAGTTTCTTTAAAATATATTTGTAACTCTTCCATTACCAATAATCAATAAAGAGGGCCATTTTCCCATTTCTTTGTTGATTTGTCTTACTTCATTAGCTTGTTTCAATCAGTTTAGTTTAGTTTTAGTTTAGATTTCTTTATGCATTGTTTCCATTCAATTAAAGGCTTGGTTTAGTACATGATTAAAATTCATCATTTATATGTCTTCTTGCAGGATCCAACAAACTGCAAGATAGGAGAATTTGGGCCACTTGTGCTACCAAAATGAACACAAAATCTTCCTCACCCAACCTGCACATTATGACTGTTATATTTGACCCAAAATTATAGGATTCTCTTTCCACAAAAATGAATTGCCCTTATAACATGATTCCTCTTTCGAAGAAAAGCATGAGTCAACTTTGGAAATTGTGGAAATTAGCGCCATAATATTTTTAAAATCAATAAAGTGCTAACAAAAAATCAAAAGAAACAACTAACTAAGGTTTTACAAAATCACGGTGATTCTTTTTCATGGCATTATACTGACTTGAAGGGGATCCATCCTTATTTGTGCACTGAGCATACTCATATATTAATACTCAAGACCCACTTTTCACCCTTAGCAAAAAATAAATCTTGTTCTACCAAACATAGTCAAATAGGAGTTGTAGAAATTACTTTCAGTTAAATTTATTTACACTATTTATAATAGCCATTAGGTCTCCATTCTTGTTATCATGCCTAAAAATAATGGTAAGTGGATATTTTGTGTCAATTATATGGAACTCAAGAAGCCCACTCATAAGGACAACTTCCCATTACTGCACATTGACAAGGTGCTAGACGCATTAGCACGATAGAAGTATTTCTCTTTCCTTGATAGGCTTATTAGATATAAATAGATTTAGATCACTCCATATGGCTAATAAATGATCAAATTTACTTTTCCTTGGGGCACATTTTCCTATTTTTTTCTACCATTTGGGCCTTGCAACACTCTTGCAACTTTCCAACAAGCCATGATTAAGATATTTTCTGATGTGATTAACAACTATGTGGAAATTTAAATGGATGATTTTACAACCTATGGTGATGAATTTGAGGTGGATTTAGATAATATACAAAATTAATTAATAATTTATAAGGAATTTCACATATCTCTTAGTAATGAAAATTGATTAATGATGTTAATTGAAGCTATCATGTTAGGGCATCATATTTCTTCTAAAGTAATAGATTCAATAAATATAAAAGTAATGTTAAACTTACCAACTAAACAAACTCAAAAATAGCTACAAAGTTTTCTTGGGCATGTATGGTATTATCGACATAATTTTTGAAAATGTTATGCCAATGGCTTGCCTTTTTTTTCTTCTTAATAAAAATGTTGACTTTATGTGGACAAGTAATTGCCAGCATGCCTTTGAGGAATTAAAAATGAGATTATCCAAGGCTCCCATATTAAGAGGTCCCAATTGGTGACTCCCATTTCATATATCTACATATTCTTTAAATGTTATTATTGGTGTTGTCCTAGGACTACAAAAATTTCATAATCCATACACAATATGCTTTATCAGTAAGCATCTTTCTCCCACATAAATGAATTCCATGCTAATAGAAATAGAAATTTTTGTAGTGATTAATGCTATAAATAAGTTTCAAAATTATATAGCTAGATTTCATATGATATTACATATTTGTCATGCATCCATTAAATATCTAATGAATAAACCAATTAATAATGGTAGGGTGCCTAGATGGTTTTTATAATTACAAGAATTTGAAATAACCATCATAAATAAGCCATGAAAAGATAATGATGTGGTATATTTTATTTCTAGGCATACACAAATGAAAATGAGCCACCTCTCGAATAGTATTTTCTTGATGAACATCATCTTTTAGTATATACTAACTCACCATGGTTTACATATATTGTTAACTAACATGAAAGCTTGCATCTCACTTCTCTCCAAAAGAATGATATAATATTATCAAGAAAAGTTGAAGGTTTTCATGAATTGATGGATGCCTCTTTTACATAAGGCTAGATCTTGTTATCCAATAGTGTTGAGAGAGGATGAAATGCATGATATATTAAAGAATTGTCATGATGGGCCTTGTTGAGGACCTCTTTGTAGATAAGAGGAACAATTATTAAGTATTCTATCAAGGGTATTATTTTTTGGATTTCACTATTATACTAAGAGGGAGGTGAACCAACATAATGCCATTTTTTACTTATTTAATATAATTCAAACATCATAAAACAAAAATCTCATAAATTGATTAAGGAACACAAAATATGTATGGAAACCCTTATGAAGAAGACCAAAAAATGTATTTATATGAAATATCTTGTAGGAACCAACCTAATATTACATCAATTTGTAGGCACCAACCTACAAGATACACCACTCCCTTTTGCTACTTTGTAGGAATCAACCTATAGGATACACCAATACCCTCTACTACTTTGTAGGCATCAACCTACAGGAGACACCAATCCCATCTGCTAATTTGTAGGCACTAAGCCTCATGATTGTTGTCATTGCGACAAACGCCCTCCAAAATTTTAACTCCACTTGAATTCTGGAGCCTCCTTGTGATCCTATTATTTGTCATTCCTTGATTTTTCTTAGTCGCTTCGTGATCGGTTGATGATTTTCTAAGTGTTTAAGTATTCTTCTGAGATTCTAATTGTTGAAACCGCTTTATTACAAATTCTTAGCCTTTGATGCATTCATAATTTCACCCTTTTCTAGCAAGCCTAGTAGTCAATATGCATCCTAGAAATTCTGCTTGCTTATCCTTTTATGCATTCATAAGAGCACCTTTTTCTAGCAAGCCTAACAATCAATATGTGTTGGGTGTGGAGCCTGATTATCTCCTTTATTCAGAGGTATCACCACATTGGACACCAGTTCGTAATGGGGTGGCAATTTCACCCATTTGTTCGCCACCAAGGGGTTCCAGGAGGGGCAAAGACGATTTGTATAAGCCCCCCTCGGTGAGGGTTCAGGAGTAGCACCCCCAAAGCTAAAAATAGATGTAAAATTTCCATGCAAAATATTGTAATTTTGTAGTCAATCCGGGTCATTCATTAGGTGGATGATCTAATGGTAGAAGCTATGTTTAATTTAGTTTTTTTTCCCTAGAAGGAAACCAATCACTATATATGAGGGAATTTTATTGCCACTAAATATATGTGTATTCTGAGCAAGAAATAGAGAGGAGACTATGTGAGAGTGAAGAGGAAATTACAATGGATCAGGTGTAGGTTGTATCTTTTCATTTTGTTGGATAATATAAAAGGAATGACTACTTATTTCTCCATGGACGTAGCCCAAATTGGATGAAACACATATATATGTGTCTCTCTCTTGTTTTATGCATTTTCTGTGTTTGTGTTTCTCCAATATTTTATGTATTCTATTGCTCTATAATATATAATTTTCTAACAATATGCACCCTATAAAGTCAACCACTGTGCAATCCTTGATGATATTCATTTCGGAGATCTTGATGATAGCTATAGTGCAGTTGTTAGAGACAGAGACTATGCAATCCCTATGAATAGTTAGTGTGTAATTCCAGTTGGCAGTCTCTCCCATTGTTATTTGTAAGTGTACCATCATCCCAGTGAGTTTTCTGAACTATCGCTTTTGCCTACTTTTGCTTTCATAAGTTGTGTTTTCACTTCCATGACTTTTGTTTCTCCTTTATTTCACTTTCGTAAGTGTCACTTTTCTTTCTCTTCACTTTAGCATGTGTTTATTTCACTTTCTTTAGCTTTTTCAAGTGTCATTTTCACATTTTCTTACTATCACAAGTGTCGCTTTTAACTATTTGTACTCCTTCATATGTTTCCCCTTAGCACACCACTAGATGAAATTCTAGCGTAATTTTCTACTTAACTGATCATATATATCATAAGAATATGTGCTAGACACTCTCCCACATCTTAGTGCACCTTCTAGTTGCAGTCGACAATTGTGTTGTAATTTGTATTCTAAGTGTCGCAAAGCTATGTTTCAACAATCGCACTTAGAAGTAAGTGTCAATTTGTTGTCATTTCAAGGTATGCATGTTGATTTTGGGTACTATTATTATGAAACCAGCTCAAGAAAAGATAGAAAAGATAGATCAACGCCTTAGAATTCAGCCTCTTCGAGGGGGAAACCTCCTTCACATTACATAAATGAACAATTCTT
>APFE030662477.1:0-18101 GCA_000404065.3 Pinus taeda
CCGACATAGTTCATCCTGGTAATCTTTCGGCAGAAATCTGCCCTTCAATTTTGCTACCATCCTTGACCATTTTTGTATGGGTAATTTGTTCATTCTTTTTCTGTCTGCTTGGACATTATCCCACCACAAGAGGGCATGTCCCTTCAACTTAGTAGCAACGAACTTGACTCTCTTATCCTCCTTAACTTCCTCATTTTCAAAATATTTATCTAGTTCACTTATCCAATCCAATAGGATATCAGCAGACAGACTGCCATCGTAATTTGAAATCTCTGTTTTTAGTTTGCTGCTAGCCAATAAAATTGAACGCAACAATCTCAATTCTGGAGCTTCTTCATCAGACCCATCTGTAGCAGCTACCGCTTCTTCCTCACTGTCATGTCCCAGTTCCGGGTCTCTTCGTCTACCTGCTTCCACTGCTTCCAAACGAGCTGTAAGAACTCTAATCTGTTCCCTTAATCCTTCATCTGCTCCCCTACGTGCACCTCTTCCACGTCCTCATCTTGGCGCTTGCCCTTCTGCCATCTTCCTCTATATATAAATAAATAAAAAAACTGCTCTGATACCAATTGATGTGGCCAGCCCATGTGGTCCCATGCCAGCACAATCCTTCGTGGTCCTTCACTGATATTTGGATGCGGATATGGTGTGATTGCAATTTATTTGGTAGGTGATTATTAATCAACCCACGGTACTTACCTTGTCCTTGCACGCGACACCTATCCTCCTCGAAGTCACGAAACCCTAACTTCACTTACTCCCTTTTCACTTGCCAGTTTGCGCCCATTCGGTCATTTTCACCTTCTCATTTTTCTCTCTCTGGTTTTGCTCTGGTGCTCGGCTCCACCTCTGGTTGTTCTCCGCCTGTGGTGATACATTGTTGGATTTCTGATGGATTTATGGGAAAACGATGTGGTTTAATACTGTCAACTCGTCCGTGTATTCAGTTTAGGCTTTATTGGTGAGTTATAGTTCTTTTACTATGCATTTGGCTTGTTTTCGAGACTGTGTGAGCACTTATTGGTTTCTATTCCTATACATACTGTCTATTCTGGTCATCTCTTTATGAATTCATGGTGAATGCTGGTAGTGAGGGTTATCTGGTTTGCTAAGTTGACAATGTGCAGTTCGTTGGTCTGCAACTTGGTCTTTCTCCGGCGCTCGTCTCTGTACTCAGGTAATATATTGTTCCCTGCTATATTTCGTTGTTCTTTGTTGGAGTTGTAGCTAACAATACTCAGCCCCTCTATGGTCAAGGTTTCACTTCATTTCTGTGAGCTTGTGGACTCGGTTCACTTTCACGTATGGCTATCCTCCTCAGCCATACACGGCTTCGCTTCCTGTTAATTCTTTTCTAGCTTCACGATATTGTTTTTGGTTCAAGGGTTTTGATTTGGTTACAAACCCTAACTTAAATCTTCTGTGGTGGTTGCAGGTGACCGGTTCCGTGGCTTTGCAAAGGTTTCGGTCGATATCTCTCGGGTAGCTCTGTTCTTATCTTAGTTAATTCCGTGGCTCTTCATTTTTGCTGTGTCTACTTGCGTCTGTGGTCTGTATATCAGATACTTCCGTGGCTCTTCGTCTTTGCTGTATTTACTTGCGTCTGTGTGTTTAATAGCTGTTGCGTCTAGTATTTGGGTTGTTCGAACCCGTAGCCGTAGCTTGGAGGGTTTCTTGTAAGTTTGTTTATTTGGTTGCTCGGTTCAACGAACCCTCGTTGCACAGTTCGTTCATGTAATTTGAATTCTATAAGCCTGCAATGTATTATACAGTGATATATAATATATCTTTAAATTTGATGTTGTTGCTTACCTAGTTTCAACTGTGGACTGTTGTATCCTTCGATACTGTTTATTTCTTCTCGCCTGTTGCTCACTCTCGGTCTCGGCTTGTCTTTATACTTTTGGAATCATGAATCTCGGTCACTGTATTTGCCTGCAACGAATTGAATGTACAGTAATATATATGTGAATTCTCGTGAATCTTTGTCACTGTGTTTGCCTGCAATGAATTAAATGTACAGTAATGTATATGTGAATTTCTATTACAGAGGACTTAAATATTCCAGTCGTATGTCTATTTGTGCACATAATTTAGATGAAGGAAATTTAATATATATTTCTCTAATTCTCTTTCAAGTGCTTTGTTGCTAAACCCCCCTGGGTTATTTTGTCTGCCACTTTATAGAATAGTTACAGGCAGTTAGATAACTGTAAATAGTTGTTCCATTACAGTTTGCCAGATAGTTACTCCATTACAGTTTTCCTGGCAATTACTATAAACTTACTTTACTTGTCTATTCGTTTGTTTACTTTGTCTCCTTTGTTCCATAAGGGTTTGCTATTTACATTGCTTATTGATATTAATCTAATTTTAACAACTCTAATTAAGACCTGTCACTACAGTTAAAATAAAATAAATAAAATTAAGTTAACAGAATCTAATGCTGTAGTTGACCATGGAAGAAAATAAAATAAAAACGTAAGAACTCTGACAGGCTGCTTGTCCCCATTTGTCGAACTGTTCAATCTTTCCCCAATCTTCTTCAGAAAACTTTGTCCGCCCTCTCTCGGTCTTCACCCTGATTTCGACCAGATGGCTCCTGCCATCATATATTATATATATATAATATTATATATATATATAATAGATATATATATATATATATATATATATATATATTATATATATATATATATTAATAATATATGTATTATATATGATTATATATTATATATATATATTATATATATGCAATATTGACATATATGTATATATATGTTATATATAATATATATATATATATATGTACATATATGTATATATATATACCATATATTATATATATTATATATATATATGTATAATATGTATATATATAACATATATATATATATTATATGTATGTATTATATATACTATATAATGAATGTATTTATATATATATATATATATATATATATATATTATATATTATATATATATATTATATATATTATATCTTCCCAATAGAATCTATATGTGTATGTAGATTCAAGGAAAATATATTTTTCAAACTAATAGAAAACTAATGTCTATGATATGTATATAGATACAATTTTTCACAAAAAATTATTTCTTAAGTATTTATAGCCCATACAACTATGTTTTTGAACCTACAACTCTATCTGATGAATCGAATTCGTCACGTACATAAGCTTCCCACTTGGAGAAATTTAAATTTGAAAACATGTATCCATGTTTCTAGCACTAAAATGAATGAACACTTTTAGCACAAAAGAACATGTTGATTCATATCACTAAAATCAAATACACATTTGTATCTCTAAAAATGTGTATGCATTTCTACAACTAGTTTCTTAACACGTCATAAATTAAATTGGAATATAGTGGGTGGGTAATGGAAGGGAGAGCGATAGAGTGATGAAGTGGCCAAGAGAGACAAAGAGGGAAATAAATAGAGACAAATTTTGGGAGCTAGGGAATAATGACTTAGTCTGTGAGGGAAGATAGGGAATAAGCCTTCAAAAGTGAGAAAGATAAGAAAAATAGATGTGAAAGGAGGGGGATGAAGACAATCACTACTCACAAAGTGAATAAGGGATAGACCAAGTTGGAGGAGTGTTGTTTTAAATAGAGTACTTTGAGAGAGATTAAGTGAGAGTAAGAGATAGAGAGAGATTTCATGTGTGAGTAAGAGAGTGTTTGTATGTTTGTGAGTGTTGGTTTCTTCTTGTAGCAATGGTTAGAAAAGATAATTCACAAATGGGTTGCTAATAGTCCAACACACAAATTTTATGATCTATTGTGTAAACCCTAATATGATCACACTTTCCTAGTTTAATGTAGCATATCTTATTGTAGCCTCACCTAATCTAGCTTAATAAAACCTAACTATTCTAAACTAACTAAGCTAGCCTACCCTACCATAAGTTCACTTAGTCAAACCTAGCCTGCACTTCCATAATTTATGCTATTGCAGGGTTACATAACATAGCCTACACTAAAATACAATAGCCTACTCTTATAATAATATACGCTACACTATATTACATACACTTAGATTATCCTAGCATGACTAGAGTATTGGAATGTCCCTATACCTTGCTTAACTGAACCCAACCTCATTTTAAAAAAACTAATGTATAGTAATCTACCAAAGCTTGACCTACCACTAAAATAGGCTAAGATAACTTAGCATATCTTAATCTACATAACTTAATCAAGTGCATCCCACCCTACACAGGCCTAGTCTACATTAACTTATCCCACCATATGCTAACCTACTCTAACACACCTTGATCTAAGATACCTTAAATATCGTAGCCTAACAAAACCCTATCCTACCTTCCCTTAACCTAACATTACTTAGCCTAACATACTCTACCCTAACTAACATAAATCATTCTAACCTAACATAGATATATTAGTTAACCATATTCTTGTATAACCTTAAGCCTAAGACCTTAAACAATACATTATGTCTAGATTGTCAAACCTAAGAATGCTTCATTATCTTAATCCTAATATTCCAAACCAAGCTTGAACCTCAAGTCTCCTACTGAAATATCACATGATGTATCCTTAAATAAAGAAAACCATTCTCTACAAAAAATTATAATCTAACCATATATAGTTTAATTAATTTATTTTTCTATATGAAATAGATAATAAATACATTCATCTATGATATTTGAAGTAAAATCAATATATCTTTCTAATTTTAAAAAAAAAAAAATTGAGCCCACTATATGGCATTATTATGGAATTTTTAAAATATACTCCATATAATTATTAAAAGATACCAGAAACAAATAAGGAAGATAAATAATGAATCTATTAACCAATTATAAAATATAATTTTATATTTCTTGAAAATCTATTTGATATATAAATATTTAAATGAAAATACAATATATGTTTTACAAAAACGTATTCTTTCCGTATAGAATAGAAAAATATAAAATATTTTAATCATATAATTAAAAAATTAAATATAAATTATAAAATAGAGTAGTGTTGAAAGATTTCATTCAAATCGCAATTTTGACAAGTGAGATCTTAAAAATCGAAGTGTTGCAAGGGTTTATCATGGTGTTGAATCCATATATGCAATAAAAAAACCAATTTAAAAATCACAAATCAAGATTTGATTACAATTTGTTTTGGTGAGTTTCAAGCCAAAATCCACCACAAACTTAAAAAAGTCACTTAAAAATTACTTAAAAGAAATTTTATAAATACAAACAAGAAAAATTCAACATAACGAATGAAATTTTCATCCCTTTATGAAAACTATAACTCTTTTTAGAAATGTTAAATGAATATATAGTGAACTAACCAATCTCCCTTATCAATAGAAAAAAGAGGAAGGAATTTTTTATTTCTAATTTATATACAAATAAATTGCTATATTAATTTTGTTTTAAAAATAGATTACATATTTTGCAAAAACTGTTGATCTTATTGTTCCATAAATGCAATAATTTCCCATACAAAATAAAAATCATCATAAGCATAATATGAAATCCTCGGTCACACAACTAATAACTAACATATATGACTAGTAATCGAATAGAGTTCAGTGATTATGGAGACGAAAATCGAGTTTAAGAAATTGTTGTGACAATTGCAAAAAGGAACTTCAATATGGATGGATGCATGATGATTCAACCTTATAAGTTTTGGATACATTTTAATTGTTGTTTCTCCATCATAATTTTTTAAAATATTGTTCAATAATATTAGGTCTACTAGAATACGCATATGCTTCTTATGACAATTTTGGAATCGAAGGTGCTTATGGATGTGCGAGGGACACATATGAATAAATATGAGCACCGACAATATTATAATGAATATCGAGGATGACCTAGCTTGTATTCTTCTTGTTCGTTAAACTCAAATCATGATGGTTATTCACTCAAATTTCACTGGTAGTTAATCCATTGTTACATTATGATATATGTAATAATAGGTGATTACATCGAAGTTGTTCTCTCTATGGAGTTGGATAGGAAACCATACATCACCGGAGCCAATGAGAACATACCATTTTCTTCCTCCTTTTTAGGAGATATAACATAGCAATGGTTAGAAAAGATAGTTCACAAATGAGTTGCTAATAGTCCAACACACAAATTTTATGATCTATTGTCTAAATGCTAAGATGATCACACTTTCCTAGTTTAATTTTTCCTATATTTTTGTAACCTCACCTAGTCTATCTTAATCTAACATAACTATTATAACCTTACTAACCTAGCCTACCTTACCATAAGTTGACTTTGTCAAACCTAGTCTGCACTTGCATAATTTATAATATTTTAGCCTTACATAACATAGCCTACACTAAAATACAATAGCCTACACTTATAATAATATAAGCTACACTATACTTCATACACTTAGCTTATCCTAGCATGACTAGAGTATTTGAATGTCCCTATACCTTGCTTAATAGAACCCAACCTTATTTTTTAAAAGACTAATGTATAGTAATCTACCAAAGCCTAACCTAACACCAAAATAGCCCATGATAACTTAGCCTATATTTATCTACCTAACTTAATCAAGTGCGTCCCACCCTACACAAGCCTAGCCTACATTAACTTATCTTACCCTATGCTAGCCTAGTCTAACACACCTTTATCTAAGATACCCTTAAATATCCTGGCCTAAAAAAACCCTATCATACTTCCCTTAACCTAACTTTCCTTAGACTAACATGCTCTACCGTAACTACCATAAACTATTCTAACGTAACATAAATATATTAGTTAACCTTATTTTTGCATAACCTTAATCTTAAGACCTTAAATAGTATTTTTATGTCTAAATTGTCAAACCTAAGAATGCTTCATTATCTTAATCCTAATATTCCAAACCAAGCTTGAACCCTAAGTCTCATACCAAAATATCACACGATATATCCTTAAATAAAGAAAACCATTCTCTGCAAAAAAATATAATCTAACAATATATAGTTTTACTTAATTTATTTTTTGATATGAAATGGATAATAGTACATTCATTATGATATTTGAAGTAAAATTTATATATTTCTAATTAAAAAATAAATAATAAGATAATGAGCACTAACAATATAGCATTAGCTATAAATTTTAAATATGCATTCCATATAATTATTAAACAATCCAAAAAAACAAATCAGGAACATAAATTAATGAGTCTATTAAACAAATTATAAAATAAGACTCTATATTTGTTGAAAATATTTTTTTTATATAAATTATCTAAAATTAAAATATAATATACGTTTTATAAAAACATATTATTTCCGTATAGAATAAACAAATTATAAAATATATTAACCATATGACGAATAAAATAAACATAAATTATAAAATAGAGTAGTGTCGAAAGATTTTATTGAAATGGAAATTTTGACAAGTGAGCTCTTCACAATCTATGTGTTCCAAGGGTTTGTCATGGTGTTGAATCCATATATGCAGTCAAAAAATCAATTTAAACAGCAGAAATCAAGATTTGATTTCAATTTGTTTAGCCGGTTTCAAGCCAAAATCCACGAGAAACTTCAAAAAGTCACTTTAAAACTACTTAAAAAACATATAAAATATAGATATATTATAAATAAAAAAAAACAAAATCACATAACCAATGAATTTTCAATACTTTTATGACTTTAACTCTTTTTAGTAATGGTAAAATGAATATTTATGAAACTAACCAATCTCCCTTTATCAATATAAAAAAAGAGGTAAGAAAATTTTCTATTTTCCAATGTCATAATATATTATATACACCACACACACACACACCACACACATGGTATATATATATATATATATATATATATATAATAAACATATAAAATTATAAAATAAAATATAAATAAATTACCATATTAATTTTGTTTTAAAAATTGATTACATATTTTGCAAAAACTATTGATCTTATTGTTCCATAAATGCAATCATTTCCCTCCCAAAAGAAAAATCGTCATAAGCATACTAAGTAATCCTTGGTCACACAAACCTAATAACTAGCATATATGACTAGTAAACAAATAGAGTTAAGTGGCTATGTAGAAAAAAATTGAGAGTGAAATAGAGAGAAAAATACCTTACAAAATTTTACTTTTCTAATAAATCTTCCATTTCCAAATGAGTGTAATAAATTGTTACGATAATTGAAAAAATCAACTTCAATACGTAGGCATGCATGATGATTCAACCTTATATGTTTTACATACATTTTAATTGGTGTTTCGCCATCATATTTAAATTTTTTAAAATATTGTTCAAAGAGTATTAGGTCTACTAAAATACGCATATGCTTCTTATCACAATATTGAAATTGATGGTGCTGATGGATGTGTGAGGGATAAATATGAATAAATATGAGCATTGACAATATAATAGTAAATATCAAGCATGACCTCTCTTGTATTCTTCTTGTTCGTTAAACTCAAATCATGATAGTTATTCACTCAAATTTCACTAGCAGTTAATCCATTGTGACATTATGATATATGTAATAATAGGTGATTACATTGAAGGTGTTCTCTCTATGGCATTGGATAGGAAAATATTGTTCACCGCATCCAATGAGAACATATCCTTTTCTTCTTCCTTTATCCAACTAATTTTGAAGACATGGCGATAGCATGGGTGCATTCTTTTCACCTATGGTTGCTGACAAGGACATATGTCAATGAGGAACAAGTAGGCACTCCAACGTAATTAATGAAGGGATATGGCTCTTTTTTGTAATTAATGTCATCGATCCCATAAACTGTAATTACAGACTGTAGCATTGACTCTACATTATAGACTATCGCATTGCTCCCATAGGAACCATGCAAAAAATGAAGGCCTCTTATCTTGGATGGCTTATGGTTTCCTTTCCTTAATTAACGACTCCACATCCTAGTCAACATGTAGCTCCTGCCACTGTTCCAACACAGGTTATGGAATTCCTAGACATTCTTCATATTATCTAAAAAATTCAGTAATTCATTCTTGCTGGAATTGATGTCCATGGGGAAATACAATGCTTGTACCTACCTGTTGCTATGAAAATTTATCAGATATTATCTTCCAATCCCATCACCTTGTATTCTTCTTTCCCTAAGTGCATTCAGTTCTTCGAGCCAGACGCTTCAAATCTGAGTGAGTCGCAAAAATTTATTCCAGCATGTTTTATGATGTTGTGAGTGGGAGCTGTGAGGTATTCAAGAGAACATGAAGGTCCTCACATGGTCACAGTAGTACATAAAGGAGGGTTTTAAGGCAATATTTGAGACAATTTTTGGGTAAATTATCTTAACATAAGACAAAAAAAACTTGTGTATGGTCTTAAATATTGTCTCGAACCACCAACCTCCTTCTTGTATGGAAGATGATGTTCCATTGAGCTAGCACACTTTAAATAATGATTAAATATTAAATATCTAGTGGTTAAACTGGTACAGATGCCATGAATGTGTGTAACGATGGATGTACTGCAATAGTGATCATAAATGTCCATCCTACTTATGGTTTGTTGATGTCACGTAGCTAGAGTACTCCTTTGGGTGCGAATATGAAGTTTTAATTGAAATATGCTAGAATCCATGTGGTCAGAGGGAGACCCTATAGATTATAGAAGGAAGCATAACGATTACACAAATTCTCTCATGTATAGAGGTGATGAGATGGGTGAATATATAATGAGTCTTAATGCTGAGACTGGGGAAATTTCTAAGGATATGATGAATGAGGATGAGAGACTCAAGCCTTCTAGTCTATGGAATATTATTTTTGATCTGGCTTCTTCTAAATATTGTTTTTGGCTAGGTTTTTTTCTAGTTTCTCTTGCAGGTACTCATCATCCTTTTTCCTTCATATTGGAGTTTTAATGTACCTACAATGTGGTTGTGTATGAAGCCATGGTGTTGGGTCTTAAGACTGCTAGGAATATAGGAATGAAAATGCTAAAGATTGTGGCTGATTTTGAGCTATATATCAATCAAGTGAAAAACAATGTCAAGTTAATCATCCAATATTGAAGTAGTACGGAAAGAAAGTATAGGATATGTTCTATTTCTGCATCAATATATATATCTATGTCGTCAGTCATGAGTACACAATATTAGTGTACGACTCATCACCCATGTTCCCCATGCTAGCTACATAAAAAGTATGATGGTTCAGTGAAAAAATCACATGGAATGCATCATCAGTGTGTCGTGGACACATCATGTATACACAATACACCAGGAGAGGAGTATAACTATGACTATGACCCTCTGCCTCAAGAGGATCATTTGTTAGTATTTGTTGCAAGTGCTATCTACATCTATATCCCATGCCTCGTAGGGTCATCTGTGCGGTGGGGGTCCTCACTCTCATAACTCTAGCATTGCTCACTGTCTGTGATGTCCCTGACCTATTCCTACCTTACCTGATAGCCTCCTTATATCGCCCTAGCTCAGTCTATAGGCTCTCCTTCTCTCTCCTTAGCTAGATAATATTCATGTCACTAGCTACTAGCATTGTACCCAATAGAGATATATCTGTGCCATTGTGTTTTATGGCCAAAATTGGCTATATCTCTCGTACACCTATGTCACAGTCAATAGATATATGGCCCACTATGTGGGTGTGTATCTATTTTGTCTCAATCACCATCTAAATCATTTCTCCTTTCTGCATCCTATCTTAGCAACTTGGCCAAAATATTTTCAACTAGGTGCTCTAATTAAACCTCTGAGAAGTAGGGTGCACCATTCAAAATGCATTAACTAGACTGGTAATAGCAATTGACCTTCACTGATCAACATCTGGCACACAAGTATTTTTTTTCAACTATTTAAAGCTTGATTCATTACTCTGTTGTGGCTACTCCATAGACCAGGAAAATTACCAAAAGAGAAATATGTTGTCTATGACCTATGTGAAATTTTCCTCCTAGGTATAAGATAGTAAGACATTTAGGCAAGGAAAAATAATAGAGAATATAAAAAATTTACAACCCACATCTACAATTTATACCCTTAGCTATTGTCACACCATCATTCACAATCTTCGAGGAACCATACTTGATTTCCAAAACAACATTTCTTTCCCTTTGGTCCAAGGTTGACTCCGACAAGTTTGATCAGCAAGCTTGTCGATAGCTGAATGCAAGATATTGTGAAAATATTTTCAATATATGCATAGTGAAATGATGGAATATATGTCATACAAAACCTACATACAAACCACACATTAACATCAAATGTATATGGACAAAGAAATATCTACCACAATAAAGTTTTATGTCAAAAGAACCTTCCTTTAGATGGATTTTTTTTTCTGTCACCTACAATTTTTTTGTTGCTGACCCACCTTGGATGAAGTAAAACTCCATTGCCGTAGATCTTGGATTGACTACCTGCTCTCTCCTACATAATCTTCTGATCTTCCTTATACTTAATAAATTGAAGGAGATGGGTGAAAAATCAACAAGAGAAGACAATTGCCTGGAATTTCTTTCAGATATTGCACCCAACATTCTCTCCTTTCCAAGTTACCCAGGGAGACAGAAGTGGAAATTGTCGTCATACTACCCATAGGATAAGCCATCCTCCCTTATTTTGAATAGATAATTATAATATCTTCATATTAGCTATTATTTCACAAACATGACTGCCAAAGTAACAAAAAACCACTCGTAACTAAAACACTAAATAGCTATTAAGTCTTCCGGAAAAATATGTAGCACCAGAATGGACATAGCCTAAGAGAAGCCCAGCCACCATCCTCATATTAAACAAAACATGTTTCTATACTTGCACTCTTATTTCACAAATATATACAAAGGTCAACTAAATTAATACTATAATATAACAATATGAACCCAGTCGTGATATGCACCCCAAGGTTTCCAAGTCAGCCTGATATGCACCTTCAAGGTTGCCAAGCTAAAGTTTAGTCACCAAGCTTGATCTGAAAATCACCCTATGAGAGATCTCAGTTAAAGAATTATTAATTGAAAGTATTACATACTCATGTGTTGGTGCATGTCTATGTCATCTTAGGAAAGATATCGATCAAATTATGAAATACACAGACACTAGAAAGATGGAAAATAGTAGAGAAACACAATAAGCAAATACAAGAACACAACAATTAATAAGGAGCTCACCCTATCCTCTAGGGCTAAGTCTCCGGTCCAGCTTTCAGTGGTGTCCTTCTTTTACTCTGTCTTAAAGTAGACAATTACAATGAGGAGCTCAATTTGAGTCTCCTGAAATAGAATTGCTTGGCAGGATGGTTCTTGGATTCCCCAAGCCACTAGAGTCCACAGACTCTTTTCCTTACCAACTCTTGACCTCTTTGGTCTTTAATGGGAGGAGCCCAATGTGGTTCTCAGTTCTTGATGGATCCTCTTAGGGGTCACTCGATGATGGCTTACGCTGTAGGTCAGCTCGGCTCTCTGTCATTCTACTCTTTACTTCATTATCTCTTCGCTTCTTTGTCTACGTCTTCCTCTCTTTAGTTCTTCCTCTTGGCGTTCTGTCTGTGTATTTTTTGTTCTCTGTTCATGGCTTTAAAACTGACTGATCCAATGACTATTCAATTCCTCTTCTTCCTATGTTAGATCACCTACTACTACTCGCTTGGAATTCCCTATCTCCGCGTCATCGCCATTGGCTCACAGGGAGTTGCCACTTGTCATCCTACAAACTCTGCCAGCTTTCCCTCGTTGGTTTGGATTTTTAGATAGGTTGTGGGATGAGTCATTTTCCACATCCGCAGTCAAATCAGACTTCAAATACTTGTAGATAATGACAAAATCCCTTGTCAAATCTGGTTCTTTCATTGGGCGCATTCTTAGCCGTTAGATCTGGAGCCCCCAGATCTGACGCCATTCGTTGATTTCGTGTGGCTGACTTGCTTGACCATTAGCGCGTGATGAACAACAGTTAACACCTTCATGAGATACAATATGACCCAGATATTCCACCTCTTGTACTCCAAAGAAACATTTGGAGATTTTTGCATATAACTGTTTCTCCTCTAGTAGTTTGAGTACCCTGTCCACATGTTGAACATGATCCTTCCAAGACTTGCTATAGATTAGTATATCATCAAAAAATACTAACATAAATTTTCTAAGGAAGGGTTTGAAAATGGAATTCATCAAACCATGAAATGTAGAAGGTGCATTGGTAAGGCGAAAAGGCATTACCAAAATTCATAATGACCCTCATGACTTCTAAATGTTGTTTTCAGAATGTCTTCATCCTTCATTCTGATTTGATGATATCCTGAATGAAGATCCAAATTGGTAAATTAAATTGATCCATGCAATTCATCCAATAATTCATCAATGACAGGAATGGGAAATTAATCTTTAATAGTGGGCTTGTTGAGCTCCCTATAATTTGGACACATGTGCCATGATTCATCCTTATTGTGCACCAATACTATTGGAGCAGAGAAATAACTTTGACTAGGTTGAATTGTTCCAGCCTCTAGCATTTTTGCAACCATACATTCAATTTGACTCTTTTGGGCATAGGGATATATGTACGGCCTGATGTTTGGAGGAACACTTCCTGGAATCAAATGAATAGCATGATCATGATCACAAATAGGTGGGAGGCCTTTGGGAGTCTCAAATACATTGGAATGATTGTACAAGACTTTTTAGAGATCCAGAGAAATAGATGATTTCAATGTGGGAACCATTAGTGAACATAATTGTGCAATTACACTTCGTTTTTCCTTCTTTAGAAGCTTTCTCATACTGTTAGAGCTGATTATCTTTCCAAGTTTCGCTACAATACCCCTTATTCCAACTTCCTTTCCTTCCCCACAAAATTTCATGAAACTTTCTTGAAAATTAAAAGCTATTGTACCCAAGGATTGTAGCCATTGGACTTCGAGTACAACATCAACACCACCCATTCGAATGGAAAGCATTGGGCTATTCGATACATATTCGCCCATGGATAGCTTTATATTATGGAGCTTTCCAGAGAAATTAATGGTTCCTCCACTTGCAACCATAACTTGACACTCTAGTGCTGAATGTAGGAAGCTATTCAATTCCTTGGATATCTTACAATGAATAGAATTATGAGTACTTCTCGAATCAATACACATTATTAATTTTTTCTTCTTGATATGTCCTTCTATCTTGATAGTTTTGAGGAGTGGTAATTCCAGCCAACAAATTACAATATATGGCTAGGTTCATTTATTCTTTATCTAGGGTTTGTTCCTGGACTATATCATCTTCTTTTGACATTTCTTGTTCCTTTTCTTCCTGCTATTCACAATCTATGTATAATAATTTCTTCTCAGCAAACTTATGACATTTAGTGTATTTTCTATCACAAATGTAACAAAGCCCTTTTTCTCTTTTTTCTTCCAATTATTGTGGTGTCAATATTTTAGGTTGTGGAAAGCTAGGGGCAACAACACTTCCATATTTATAGTTGTCAGTGGTAGGCTTCCTAGTTGCCATAATTTTTCTTTTCATTTTTCTTGTTAGCTTCAATGCCTTCTCCAAAGAATCAGGTTCCCAAAGGCGAACCTCATGTTGGATAGTATCCTTTAAAGTCCCTATGAACACATCAATCCCATTCTCCTCTAGAATATATTTTACCCTTATGTTCAATTTTTGTAAGTCCTCAATGTGCTCCATGATTGAAACATTTTGTTTGTGAATTATCAATTGGATAAAAAAGGTGTTGCCTTTTGTATCCACATAATGCGCTATCATTTCATCCGTAAAAATTTCCCAAGTGACAATTTGTTTATTGGAGTAAGGCCATTATACCATGCAAACTGATTTCATTCCAAATATAAAGTTGCAATATGTAGCTTTTGTGTGTTTTTCACACTATGGCAATCAAGAAATTGCTCCATCTGTAGTATCCATGTTACAAGATCCTTGCCATCAAACTTCCTCATATCAATTTTTGGAACATGGTGGGTCTGCAATTCAACATTAGAGTCTATGAAATCATGATTAACATTTATTTTGTTCTCATCCTAAGTTACCTTTACCACCCTTTCACCATTAGTAACCATTTCTTGTAGCAATGTATTCAAATTTATATTCAATTCTTCCATCTTAGTGTCCATGCCATTCATCTTGGCTTCTGAGCCATTCATCTTAGATTCCACATCATTCATCTTAACTTGCATGAAATTATGTTCCACGTCATTCATCCTGGTTTCAATTACCTTTTTTGAGAGTGAAATTTGTTGTACTTGGTCTGGTAATATTGATATATCATGTTGCATTTCTTCCTCTTCTTCATGAGTCACGCCAATGCTTTCAGGTTGCTTACTAGGTGTTTCCATTTTCTTTCTTCGGGTCATCAATTAATGCTACTAATTATTCATTATTCCCTTTGAATTCCTTCAAACTAATTTTTCAAACCAATCTTATGCAAGAAAAAAAAAAAATACACACATTTATTTTACTTTGTAAGAGCTCGATATTGAATCTATTGTATCTTTGTAATTGTGGATCTTTAATATCTAAATCATGTCTTACAGTAGTCTTTTGAGTCCTCTTTCTAACACCACAAGTCTGATCAAGATTAGATTATCCAAGGAAGAGTTATTCTAGATATCCTACAGTGACTTGATTATAGACAATTTCAGTAGAGTGAACTTGTACAAAGTGCCACGTATCAATATTTCTATGTTAGTACCTGAAACTGATATATCGAAAACTGCAGGTCATCCTATTTCTGAAACTTTTGATGAAATGTCAATCTGATGATTAGAACAAAATTTCTAATTATTTTCCCTAGGTCACTTGTTCGGAAGTAATTTGAGAGTCTGCAAAAACCCTAACTTTCTCAGATGATATGTCCAAAAATATAGCATGAAAAGCTTTCAAATTCAAATCTGACATTCAGAACAACTTCTGCTCAAATCAGTTTTTTTTAATCTTCTGAAACGTTGCAATTTTTTTTTTATAGTGAAAAGTCCATGCTGACCTTTTCAGAGTAGAAAAAGATAGAAAAGATAGATCAATGCCTTAGAAATAAGCCTCTTCAAGGGGGAAACCTCTACATTACACAAATGAACAATTCTTGGATGATACAAACGACAAGACCTCCTTTCTATATATAAGAGTCTAAGGGGTCATAATATACTCAGAGCTGACATAACAATAATAATGTAAGGGAACAATAATAACAATAGTGGGCTTCTATGGGGCACAATAATAACAATACAGGGACTACATGGGCACAATAATATAATAAGGGGGTTGTACTAATAACAATAAGGGGTTACACTAGTAGTATAGGGACCTAAGAACAAAGTTCGAGATGGTTTCACATTTCAATTATTTATAAATTACCTTTTTAATTAATGTATATAGAAAACTCAACACCTTAAATATCTTCTAAGAAGAGATCATTTTCATCTTC
This sequence comes from Pinus taeda, assembly GCA_000404065.3. Classification (NCBI taxonomy): domain Eukaryota; kingdom Viridiplantae; phylum Streptophyta; class Pinopsida; order Pinales; family Pinaceae; genus Pinus; species Pinus taeda. The sequence continues at coordinate 16,415 of APFE030662477.1, forward strand.
TATATAGAACAAAATTCAAAACTTGATTTAAAAACTCTTTTGAAATTCAATAAATAAGGTGACCTTGTCAAAATCACATCGATAAAAAAATTTGAAATGTAATTGTCCCATTTGAGAAGAAGCCTTGACCACTCTACCTTAGAACCACTTCTCGTCTAGGTGTCATTCTTGCTAAGTGAAATCTTAGCTTGTTGAAACTTGTGTTGCTTCCTAGCTTGTTGAAACATGAATTGTTTCCACTAGACACTAGCAGTATTTGTGTAATGTAACTTAGATATTATTTACTTAATCATCCTCCTTAATAAATTACTTGATCTATCCAGGTTGCATGTTGGCTAATGAACAATCTAACATGTGCAATTCCAAATGTTTATGTTTCCCATTTGCAAATATTATGAATTTGATTGGAGATAATGAGGAAAATCACATGGGATTTTTGAGAATTTGGAATATTACCAAGGATATATTGTGTATGCATGAAAAAAATGACCTCGGTTTGATCATTCAGAAATAATCAGATCCAACATGGATGGAAACCAACTTGAAATTTGACACAGAAACATTATTTTGAATTCTCACTTCAAATTCAGAAGATTTGTAGAAGACCTTTATTTGGACTCATATTATATCAAGATTTGCATCTAGATATTGCTATAGTTCACATTCATTGCCCTATGTTGCTTACTTATTTTGGTTCTATGATAGAATGGAAAATTTTTATGGGATTGTCAATTTTGGTCAGCTACGATAACATTCTAATAAACAAGATAAAAAAAACTTGGATATTTGATCTTCTCACATTTCAGATGCTTCACAATGGTACATTTTATTATAGATTTGATTTAATGGCCTTGGCCATCGTCTTGAGTCCATTGAAATTATGCACATTAGATTACAACGTAAGGTTTTGTCCTACTTTGTGGACCTCTTATGATAATATGAAATTTTATGATAAGAATATCCCAAAACCTCAAATTGGAGGGTGCAAGACACTGGGCATAGTTGGATAAAATGATGATAGTCTAAATGGAAAATTAGAAGTGCCTTTAAATATTATATTCTAGGATAAATGACTCTTAACAATAGCTCAATGGTTAAATCTTATCTTCATTCTTCTTAATTAACTTATGTCTTGTCTAGTTGTAACAAAGAGTACAATGATGGTTAAATCTCATCTTCATTCTTCTTAATTCATTGATGTCTTGTATAGTTGCAAGAACGAGGTTTAGTTAAACATTAATTTAAAACTCAAAATCTGAATTTGAAAGTGATTTGACTATTTTAATTAAACCTTAATTTAAAACTCAAAACCTAAATTTGAAACTAATTCATGCACTAAGTTAGTTATTCTTTAACATTTGTATTGCATTGCAATTCTATTATATTATAATTTCACAAGAAGAGTTGTAATGTACATTGATTAAATTCTCACAGGAAACTTCATCTCATCTAAAACTCAAAACCTAGATTTCAAAGTCATTCCCACACTATTTCATCTATTCTTTAACAATTGTACTACATTGCTATTCTATTGCATTACAATTTTGCAAAAAGAGTTGTAGTGTACATTAGCTAAATTATTATAACAAACTTCAACAAGATCCATTTGGAAGAGCATAAAACTATTGTTACATGTAGTCATAAGCATATTAAACTTTATTTTATTAAAACTATTTTAAATTTATTT
>APFE030662477.1:18652-41087 GCA_000404065.3 Pinus taeda
TATTCAATAAAAAAAGATGAACGTAGATTAATTGTGAATGTTGTGTAATAATTAAATTAAAACATAATATAATGTAAATTATTCAAAAGTTCCAGTCAAATAATATAATAACAAATGTTCATGATTCTCAATAAACAATAAGTACTCTTGTAAATATTTATGAATGGTTAAAAATTTGATTTGATTATATGGTTTCTTTTTTGTGATAGTCTTTAAATTAACAATTTTAATTTGTCTAAACTTTAAATTTTTATTATTTTTTTATTTAAGGTTAATTGAAGATAGAGGGAGAAAAAAATATTGTAAAAAAAAAAAGATTTGATTCAAAATATATATATATTAATTATATATATTATATATATATTCTCTGTAAAACTAGCTACTATATTATATACATTGAGAAATTTACATCGAGGATGACATTGTTCCCAAGGCCAGAAGTGGCGCTGTGGGCTTGCTTTTAACAAAACAAAACATGCCCTCGCAGGGGTCTTACTGCTATACTGAGACATTCAAAATGAACCATTGAGATACCGACAAAACCTCGACTATTCTGAAACCGCCCACGCAAGGGCGCGATGGCTGCCTTGAACTGCCCACACAGGGGCACGATGTCTGACTGTAACCACCCACGCAGGGGCACAAAAGCCAGCTAGAACTGCCCATGGAGGGGCATAAGAACAAAACATGAGCATCCCACTCTGGGGCTTCAGACGAATTGGACCTGCACCGGATAAGACAAAAACATAGCCATAGACATAGTCAGAACCAGAGAGAACCAAAACAAAACCTGAACAACGCTGGGCGAGGAAGAGGCGGTCCAACTGAGGGCTATTCGGGGGGCTTTTCCTAAACCACTTCGCACCAGCCATATTTCCCCTGCAGATTAAAATCAAATCTAATTAACTTAACATATCTAAACTTCAACTTTTGTTAAATTTCATATTTAACCAAATTAAAGTGTTAATCTCACAAGGTAATGAAGATTGTCAAATTCTGAAGAGAATGGACAAACATGTAAATAATTAATAAAACACAAAGAGATGATAACAACTCCTCTTGAAAATTTGTGTGGATCCAGTCATCCATATGTTCATATCCTACCCTCATAATTTAGAAAATGGGCAAGATTTTCAATACTTCAATTCAAAGGCTTACATTATCTTTATCGAATCTCCTTGGGCTATGGGCATCCATTGCCATCAGCCTGCAAGTATCATCACAGAATATCATCTATGTGATAAGGAAAAAGGATTGTCTCATAATTCAATATATATATTCTACATTGTATTTAATACAAAAATTGAAAATCTTTATTAACATATAAATGATTTAATGCAGTTCCATTGAACAACTTCGAGTTGTTCATGTGGTAAAATTGTAACATATACCCAAACTTTGGAAAAATCCAGTAAAATACAAAATTATATAGTATTTATTATTGATTATAACACATCATGAACAATTAAAAAGACCAACCACTAGCAATCTACACAATTACAAAGACCCATCAAAATCCATCATTATGTAAAACATCCCTAAGTTACAATGAACAACCTTCAATATGCAAAACAAAACCATGCACAAAATATTATAGATTTATAATGCTCTTAATGCTACGATACATCTTATGTATCCTTAATCTATAAAGCCAAAACCTTCAAGGAGCCATTAAAACCTAGAAAGTGAAGATTAAAACCTTGACAAAAAATAAATAACACTCCTCTTCAAACCACAATAAACCAACCAACAACATGCCGACAAAACTATTAGAGCCTACGAAAACCCTTTATCATAATAAGAATTGGAAAATATAAATTATAATTGCAAAAGGAAAACTCTCATTTTAGAATTGAAAAGGAAATAAAAGGTGTTCATGCACAAATGATAAATAGAAGCCTAGACTAAAGAAGAATTCCTTGAATATACAACCAATGAGAAACTCTATTTGCCAAGAAATTTCAAATTTTTTAAACAAACATATTCCAAAATGTAACATAGCCCATTATTATAGATTTTATAAAGAAGGAAACCAAGTTTCATTTTTTTAATATTTTTTTCATCAAGAATGAAGCCACATTTGACACCATTTCATTTGGAGGTTCGAAACAAACCAACTTGAAAAAGTATAATCTAACCCACTGCTATATGGTTAAAAAAAACCCAACCACATTTCATCATTTTTTTGGTTTAGAATGAAGCTACGTTTAGCACCATGTAAATTGGATGTCAAACACATTTCAAAAGATATAATGTAAACCCCGGATTGGGGTGCAAGCTAGCAGATTACCACATTAATATGGGATTATTGGTTAGTACTTACAGGTAAAAAAACATTGCCCCCCACATGCTCGGGGGCAATGGGTGTGGTGGCCCTTTGCATGATGGAAGTCACTGCATATAGGAAAGGTGGCAATGGGTGGAAGGGAAGTTTTGGAGTTTCTATGTCCACCAGAGAGAAGTCTAGTGGGTATCAAAGTGGTAATTGCCTCGATTCAAAATCATTTTGATTTTTCTATCTGAGAAGTGTGGGTAAGAAGACTTGAGCAGAGGGTTGGTTTTGTGGCACCATAAGTAGCAGCATCTCCATCGACTGCATGTTAAGGATTATGGGTATGTGATTGGCCATCTCTCTTATCTCATTATGTTGGCTTGTTTTGGGTTTCGTTTGAGGGAGAGAGTCAAAATCCTAGGGGTGGATCGTAAGGATGTGGGGGGCTGGGGGCATAAGTTGGTGGCATGTGTCTACTTCTTATTTCTTCTTTTGCAACCGATAGGTAACCCCTCCATCTCACTCTACTTAGAGATTCGCACTAGGTAGGGGGCATGGTGTTGAAGAATTTAGGTTTGTTTCCAGAGAGGACGGGGCTTGGGCTTGTGGAAATTCTCACTGTAGATCACCTGATAATGCAATATACCAAATAAAATTATAAGATCTACTTCCACAAAAAACTTTGTGGAAGCTTAATCGAATATAAGAAATATAAAATAGAATGCATATAACTGAGAATGAGAAAGAAATCACACATAAACACAAAAGAATACTCTGGGGAAAGGCTCAACCTATAACCAAGATCTCTGTATTATCATACAAGTGTAAATATGTCTGGACTACACAAAGCGTTAGCTCACAAGCTATCCTGCTCTTAGTACATTCCAAATCCTGCTCATAGATAGTCAATGGCTTCTCACAAGCCTCCTCCTCTACCCTCCAAGCCTTCTATTTCCTTGCGCAGTTTCTCATGGGGTCCAATGATGCCACCTATGTGAATTCACCTCTTACACTACTCACTAAACTCAGAAATAACTGTGAAATCTTGAAGGAGATAATTCCTTCTACATGGATGAGTTTCCTAAATAGGAAAAACAGTCCAACTCATAGTACACTATCCCTTCCTTTGATCTCAACTGGGTCTCTGATTGAGCTGACGTGCATGACTTATTTTTGAGAGAATATTTAGTTATCTAGAGAGAAATAGTTACATGCACGCAAGCATTAAATAACTGAACTCACAATTAATTCCACAAACTATTGGAAATAATCTAAATGGACTTAAATCAGATAACAGTGCTAACTAATTACAACTCAAATTACAACTCATCCTTATCTATTTAACTGAGGGATAAATTCATCAATCAATAGAGAAATTGTTGCATGTATTCACATAGACTTTATGTTTGATTTCCTACAACTAATTAACTCAAGATGAATTAATTAATTATTTTACAGGCAACTCCTAAGATCAAATTCAAATTCTACTTCTCAATTTTAGTTCAGGGACTAGCTAAATTTGGAATCTATCCCGAAATGCTATTTATAGCAAAGTTATTTTTAGCACTTCCATTTTTCATTCCTTGTTGCTATGTCCAACACTAGTACCCGAACTGCTATTTATAGCAATTCTATTTTTATCATTTCTTGTTGCCATTTTCAATAGGGCTATGGGGATGTCTGCAAATTCACATGCATTCTTAGAGGAAACCTTTGTAATATGACCATGTGCAGTCAAAGGAGGGTTTCTAGCAACCTGGGAATGCGGAAGAAGGAGGTGAAATACTACAAGAAGGAATCCTAATAGGGAATTGAGATTGGCTATGGTGGGAGGACTGGCGATGGTGGTGTTATGGGGCTCAGGGACGAGTGGATACCTGTTTTGGGTCCTCTTTCTTTTAACTAGGTGGATAAAAATGGGCATGCTAGCCAGGTTAGCCAATGACCTGTAGGTAGTTGCACCTCTTTACCTAGGTTTGGGGAGGTAATGCATGTTGGACAGTTATGAAGGGGAGGCGTATTTTGTGAAATGCAGCCTCTCGTGCAGGTCATGGGCTAGTCCATTCTATGGAACCCACCTGCAACCACGAGGGGAAAGATAGTGCAATTGACAGAGGGGGTTTCAAGCTGCTGGGATGGAGCACCACAACCTTACTACCTGTGCGCATGCACCTTGATGTAATAATTTGAAGTTTAATTAGGTTACAGTTTGCCTCACTCTACAGGACTGGGCCAAAGAGACCATGGAATGACCTACTAAAACTCGAGGCCACACTAAGAAACTTCGTGAAACAAGGCAAGACATGGAACTTGGACCTATGTGTGGTCGATGAGTCATAAGTTTGTTGAAAGGTTAATTAGTTAAGTGATCATCGCTTACCAAGACGAACCAATGAAGAAATTTGAAATTTCCTAGAAGAATGGGAAGCAGAATTGAAGCATTAGAGTGAGACGGATACAAAATTAGAGGACTGGAGATTCCTCATCCTGGACCCTGGAAATACAAGAGGTGGAATCATGCAATTTAAGCATACCCTCTACCTATGCTGACTGATGAAAAACATGCTTAGAAAGGCAATGGAGAAAATCTCGATAGGCATGGTAGTCAGAGTTCAAGGAATGTCGAATTACAAGAAGGAATTTTGGTAGGTGCAATTTCAACTACACAAACATGACATCCGCAATGACCAAATTGAGTAGCACTTGCCATGTCTCTTGGTCCAAAGACAGTTGCCTGGTATGAATGCCAAAGATCCAACACCGCTGGATTCAACATCAACTGAACAACATGATTAGCTTGCCTACTTTCCAATAGTTTTGTTTATACATTCATATAGCTTTTAAATTTGTCTATGCAATTATATATGTCTGTAGAACTCTATAGTGTGGTAGTGGACAAGAATCTGAAACTTATATTTCTTGGATAGAAAGACTTAAGCTTTTTCCTACTAGATGGAAAATAATGTGGATAGGTGGCCGACACACTTGGTTTCCCATTGGGCAAGTTTAGGCAACCTAGCAAGTTATATGTGGTGTAAATTTTCTCCATAGTTAGTGAAAAAGGAGGATCTACCAAGTTTTAAAAAAAAGAAGATATAATGTAAGCCACTACTATATGGTCCAAAGTTAAAAAAGAATGCATCATTTAAATTGAAAGTCAAGCTTCTTAGAATCTAAAGTGGTAGCCAAGTTTTAATATTTTTTTCATTTTTAAATTCATCTTTCTCTAATCTTGATATAAGTTTTAACTTCTATATAATTCTTATAAGTGGTGAGAAGTAATAGGCACAGTAAAATTTTAATCATCATTCTGTAAAAGCTATTTTAAACAATGTCTAAACAACTTATTTACCTATACAAGAAAGTTAGCAATTACAATTGCATTAGTCCATGCATTGGCTACGACCAGAATATGTTGGTGTATTTCAATTTAAACCATAGTCTGAAAATGATTAATTAAAAAAATGATTAAAATGACCAATTCCAATAAAAATAATTAAAAATGAAATATTTCAATCTAAAAAATTATAATTATTAATATAAAATCACATAAATTAAATAATAATAATAATTAATATAGTAGTTACAAAAATAATAATATTGCTATGAGAAATTGTTTTTTTTTTTTTTTTTTTTATATTTGAGAAATATATTTTATCTATTCTCTTAATATTTCATAAAATAAAATAAAACAAATAATTTATATGTGCATTAAAAATAAACAAATATATATTTAAATAAATAAAACATTATAATTTTATATTTATATCATAAATAAATAAATAAAGGAAAAATACACCAAACAAAAATAAGCCTTAAAAAAAATTAGGAAAGCAAAAAAAATAACAAAAGAAAAGCAGTCCAAACAAATCCAAATTCAGATGAATAAAAAGAACCATAAAACGACCACGGGAAAATCAAGAAAGGCTTTTAAAAAATGCAGATGAATAAAACAAACCAGAAAACAAACCACCGTAAAATCAAGAAAGTACAAAAAGACACGAGGAATAAAACAAACTAGAAAACAAAACACCAAAAAATCAATAAAGGAAAAAAAAAAGCCAATGAGGCTACCGTTATAATAAAGCGAAAAAGCAAAGAGAGAGAAAAATAAAGAAAGCAAAATGCTCTGACAAAAATTTTAAGCACAAGAAAGCGCAAAAAATTTAATGCAATGAGGTTGCCGTTATAACAACACTAAAAAGCTTGAGAGAAAAGCAAAGAGACGAAGGATTATGAAAACAAGAGCCATTACAATTGCTTCAATGCATTCGCATTAATGCTTATGCATATCTGTGTTTAGATGTTCATGAATCTATTGTAATGGCCTTGACGCATATGCATATGTGCGTTTAGATAGGGATGGGGCTCGTTCTTCCTCCATTCTGTGCAGTACTGTTTATTTGGCCAAGCGATAGAATATTCTGTGAGCGTTGAGAATTAAATCAAGAACAATCTATTTCAATAGTTAAATGAACATTAATGGAAGACTTGAGAGTTAAATTCCTTTTTCTGTTTCGATCATCTAGGCCTCTTATCTTACAGTAGGTCGTTGCTCAAGTGGAAATTGGTCGTCCTTCAATAAATCTACCATTTTGAAAACACGGCCAAGCGAATTCATAAACACTTCCAAACGATTTCGATGGATTTTCAAATTGTGACTTGGAACACCTTGCACCTTCCTTTCATCGCGCAAAATTGAGGTTTTGTTGTTGTTCAAGGTTGTTGTGTTATCTAGTGAAAGGTAAAAATTGTTTTTACAAATTTAATAGGCATTTCCTTTTACAAAATTAAATGCAGTTTGTAGATTATTATTTTGGGTGTATTTTTGTTTAACCCTATCTAATTTTATTATATTGAGACTTTGGAATTGTTTAACGTGTATCTCTGCGATATCTAGAATTCTAATTTTAGGTGGCTTTTCATTATACTCAAAAAAAGATTTCTTGGTTTCAGTTTGTTTTTATTTATATTTTATCTAGTCATTCTTGATTAAGTTTGATTTCTTGATTTCAGTTTGTTTTTATTTATATTTTAACTTGCCTTGTTCACCATGAAATCCATTTAGTTTATTATTACTCATGCCTTGTTTTCCTCCACTCTCTGAATCCATCACGTTTTAAAATTAGATTTATGATTTATATTTTAGGGTTAGGAGGGAGAGAGGTAGTGGGCGATGATGATATAGAGAGAGATAGAGAGAGAGGGGTGAATGGGAGAGAGATGATTGAGAGAGATGGGGCCTTACCTAGCCCACCCATACTAGACTAGCTTAGTGGACATACGAGACCTAGCCTAGCCTAGCTTAGACTTACCTAGCCTAACTTAGCCTAGCCTAACCTAACCTAGCTTAGCATAACCTAGCCTTAGCCCAGCCTTTCATAACATACATAGCCTACTGTACCTACCAGACCTACAAGGCCTACCGAGACTACCTAACCTAATTTATCCTAACATACCCTGACCTAGCGTAGCCTAGCCTAATCTAGCCTTTCCTAGCCTAATCTAGCCTTTCCTAGCCTACCGTACATAGCCTAACCTAGCCTATCTTAGCCTTGCCTAGCCTAGCCTAGCCTTGCCTAGCCTCCCTTAACCTAGCCTTCCTTAACCTAGCCTTACCTAGCCTAGCCTAGCCTTGCTTAGCCTAACCTAACCATGACTAGACTACCCAAGACTCGCATATGTTAGCTTAAGCTAGCCTAGTGTAGCTTGACCTAGCCTATCATAAACTAGCTTAACCTAGCATAGCCTAGCCTAGCGTAGCCTAATATACCTTGTCCTAATCTATCCTAAAATAACATGACGTAATGTAAGCTAGCCTACCATATCCTAGCCTAGACTAACCTAGCCTGCCTTTGACTAGCTAATCCTAGCCTAAACTAACCTATTCTGCCTTCGGCTAGCCAATCCTAGCCTAGACTAACCTAGCCTGCCTTCGGCTAGCCTATCCTAGCATAGCCTACCATATCCTATCCTAGCCTAGCCATTCCTAACATAGTCTAGCTTTGCCTTGTCTTGACTTCCCTAACCTAGCCTAACCTAACCTAGCATGGCTTGGCTTAGCCTAGCCTAGCCTAGCCTAACCTAACCTAAAATAAGCTACCCTAAACTAGCCTAAACTAACCTATCGTAACCTAACCTAACTTACTCTATCCTACACTAAGCTAGTCAATCCTAGCCTACTCTAGAATATCTTAACCAAACTTATCATATCCTAGACAAACCTAGCCTACCTAGCCTCACATAGCATAGCGTACCATAGTCTACCCTAGCCTAGCCTAACCTAGCTTCACATAAACTAGCCTAGACTAACCTAACCTAACCTAAACTAACCTAGCCTAGCTTAACCATGCCAAGCCTAACATATCTTATCCTAACGTAGCTTAACCTAACCTACATTAGCCTAATCCATCCTAGTTTATGCTAGCTTAAACTAACCTACCCTAATAATACCTATCCTATATTAGCCTAGCTTAGAATTACGTAACCCAACCTACTTAGGTTACCGAACCTAACCTAACCTAAACAAGCCTATCTAGCCTACGGGACCTACCAAGCCTAACTAACCTAGCTTAGCCTGACACAACCTAACCTAGACTAGCCTAGGTTAGCCTAGCCTAACCTAGCCTAGCCTAGCCTAGCTTAGCCTAACCTCCCCTAACATATCCTAACCTAACATAGCCTAGACTAGCCTAACCTCTCCTAACCTAACCTAACCTAGTATAATGTAGCCTAACTTAATCTAACCTAGCCTACATGTCCTACCTGTTTTGAGTAACCTACCTAAACTACCTAGCCTAGCCTAAACTAGTTTAGCCTACATGGCCTACCCTACCTAAGCTACCATATCCTACCCTAACCTAACCTCGCCTAGCCTAATCTAGCCTAACCTAGCCTAGCCTAACCTAGCCTAACCTAGCCTACCCTAAACAAACCTAGGCTATCCTAACCTAGCTGAACCTAACTTATCCTAGTCTAGCCTAACCTACCCTAACCTACCCTAACCTAAACTAGCCTAACCTTTCCTAACCGAACCTAGTGTAGCCCAACCTAACCTAGCCTAACATACCCTTACGTAGCCTAGTGTAACCTAGCCTAACCTTGCCTAGACTAGCCTCGCCTAGCAAGTCCTCACTTAGCGTAATCTTGCCTAGCCTAGCCTAAGGTAGCTTATGGTAGCTTAGCCTTGCTTAGCCTAAGCTAGGGTGGCCTAGCTTGGGGTATCCTAGCTTACTCTAGCCAAGCCTAACTCTAAATAGACTAGCTAACCTAACCTAGCTGAGGCCAGCCTTGCTAAGCCTAAGCTAAGCTAGCGTATTTTGAACTAGCATAGTCTAGCCTAGCCTAGCATAGCATAGCCTAACCTAGCATAGTTCACAATACCTAACTTAACCTAACCATGACTACCTAGCCTAACGAACCTACCTAGCCTAGTGAAACTATCTAGCCTTCCTAGCCTACCAGACCTACCTAGCCTACCTAACCTAACTTATCACAACAGAACTTAACCTAACCTAGCCTATCCTAACCTACCCTAGCCTATCCTAGCCTAGCCTAGCATAACCTAGCCTAGCCTAGCCTAGCGTAACCTGGCCTAGCCTAGCTTACACTAGACTAACGTTCACTTACCTAGCGTACCCTACCCTAGCTTTGCTTGGCCTAGCCTAACTTAGCCTAGCCTAGTTTAGACTAGGTTAGCCTTGCCTAGAATAACATAGCCTAGCCTAACTTAGCTTAATCTAACCTAGACTAGCCTAACCTCTCCTAACGTAACATATTCTAAACTAGCCTAACCTAGGCTTTCCTAAGCTAGCCTTATATAACCTAACCTAACCTGCCTATGTAGCCTAAACTAACCTAGTTTTCCTTAGGCTAGCCTATCCTAACATAGCCTAGGATAGTGTAACCTATCCTAGGTTAGCTATCCTAGCTTAGGAAAACCTAGCCTAGCTTGGCCTAGCCTAGTTTAACCTAACCTAGCCTAGCTTAACCTAGCCTTGTGAAGACTAACCTAGCATGGCCTACCTTAGCTTAAGCTAGCCTAGCCTAGCCTACCATATCCTAAACTAGCCTAACCTATCATAAACTAGCCTAAGATAGCCTAGCCTATCCTAAACTAGCCTAAACTACCCTAGTTGAACCTATACTATCCTGAACTACCCTAACTTATCTTAGCCTAACCTAGCCTAGTCTATCCTAGACTAACAAAGGCTAGACTAACCTAGCCTACCACACGCTAGTCTATCCTAACCTAGACTAGTGTTATCTATCCTATGTTAAACTAGGCTAGCCTAGCCTAGTGTAGCCTACCCTAGCCTAGCCTATCATAACATAACCTAACCTAACCTAGCCTAGCCTAGTTTAACCTTCCCGAATATAGCTTATCCTATCTTGGCATGACCTAGCTTATCTTGGCCTAGCCTAACCTAGCTTGGCCTAGCCTAGCCTAGCCTAGCCTAGCCTATCCTAGGTTAACCTAGCCTAGCCTAGCCTAGCCTAGGTTAATCTAGACTAGCCTAGCCTATCCTAAGATAGCCTAACATAACCTAACCTAACCTAGGCTAACATATGCCAGCCTAGATTGGCATAACATACTATGGCCTAGCCTAACTTAACGTGGCCTAGCTTAACCTATGCTAGCCTATACTATCCTAGCCTAGACTAACCTCGCTTGACCTACCTTAGCTTAAGCTAACCTATCCTATCCTAAACTAGCCTAACCTATCCTTGCCTATCCTAACCTAATATAACCTAGCCTAACCTAACACAATGTAATCTAGCCTAGGATAACCTAACCTAATCTAATGTAGCCTAGCCTAGCCAAGCATAACCTAGCCTAATCTAACCTAACCTAACATAACCTTCCCTAACCTAGCCTAGACTAGACTAAGCTAGCCCACCTTGGGCTAGCCTATATTAACCTAGCCTAGCCTAACCTAGCTTAGGTGACCTTGGCCTAGGTTTACCTAACCTAGCCTAGCCAAGCCTCGCCTAGCCTCACCTAACCTAACCTAACCTATCATAACCTAGCCTAACATAATGTAACCTAGCCTAACGTAACCTATCCTAGCCTAGCCTAACCTAACCTAGCCTAGCCTATCCTAGCTAAACGTAACCTTTCCTAGCCCTGCCTAGCCTACATTAACATAACTTAGCCTAGCGTAGCCTACCCTAGCCCTTCCTAGCCTAGTCTAACCTAACCTAACCTAACCTAGCCTAACCTAACCTAGCCTAGTCTAGCCTAACCATGCATAACCTAGCCTAACCTAACCTAGCATAAGCATTCCTAACCTAGCCTAGCATAGCCTAACCTACCCTAGCCTATCCTAGGCCACCCTAGCGTAACCTAGCCTAGCCTAGCCTAACATAACCTAGCCAAGCCTAGCCTCGTGTAACCTATCCTAGCCTAGCCTACAGAAGCCTAACCTTCACTAGCCTACCCTACCTTAGCCTAGCTTAGCCTCACCTAGCCTTGACTAGAATAATGTAGCCTAGCCTCACTTAGCTTCATCTAACCTAGCCTAGCACAACCCACACTAGCCTAGCATATCCTAAACTAGCCTAACCTGGCCTTACCTAACCTAGCCTTACCTAACCTAGCCTAACCGAGCCTAACCTAGCCTAGCATAGCCTAAACTAACCTTGCCCACCTTAGGGTAGCTTACCCTAACATAGCGTAGCCTAGCGTAACCTATCCTAGGTTAGCTAGCCTATCCTAGTCTAACCTAGCCTAGTGTAGCCTATCGTAGGTTAACGAGCCTAGCCTAGTTGAACCTAGCGTAGCTTGGCCTAGCGTAGCTTAACTTAACCTAAACTATCATAACGTAGCCTTATGATGACTAACCTAGCATGGCCTACCTCAGCTTAAGCTAGCCTAGCCTAGCCTACCATATCGTAAACTAGCCTAACCTAGCCCAGCCTATCTTAAACTAGCGTGAGCTATCCTAGCCTATCCTAAACTAGCCTAACCTAGCCTAGCCTAACCTAGCCTAGCCGAACATATACTATAATGAACTAGCCTAACCTATGTTAGCCTAACCTAGCCTAATCTATCCTAGACTAACCAAGCCTAGACTAACCTAGCCTACCTTGGGCTAGCCTATCCTAACCTAGCCTAGTGTAACATATCCTTGTTTAATCTAGCCTAGCCTAGCCTAGCCTAACCTAGCGTAGCCTAACCTAACCTAACTTAACCTAACCTAACATAGCCTAGCCTAGCCTATCCTAAGTTAACCTCGCCTAACCTAACCTATCCTAGCTTTGCTTGGCCTAGCTTAGCTTGGCCTAGCATACCCTAGCTTGGCTTAGCCTAGCCTAGCCTAGCCTAGGTTAACCTACCCTACCCTACCCTAGCCTAAGTTAACCTAGGGTGGCCTATCCTAAGATATCCTAACATAACCTAACCTAACCTAGGTAAACCTATGCGAACCTATGCCAACTTATGCTAGCCTAGCTTGGCGTAATGTACCATGGCCTAGCCTAACTTAAAGTAGCATAGCTTAACCTGTGCTAGCCTATCCTAGCCTAGCCTAGACTAACCTAGCTTGGTCTACCTTAGCTTAAGCTAACCTAGCCTATCCTAAACTAGCCTAACCTATCATAGCCTAACCTAACATAACCTAGCCTAACCTAGAGCATTGTAATCTAGCCTAACTTAACCTAACCTAACCTAATAAAATATTCATGAGTAAAAAAATTAGCATGAGTAAAAATGTTTCACTCACCCTAACTTTTTGACAAAGACAATCCCTCAAATAAATTTAACACCCTATATTTGGATACTTTCTTAAAATTTAAAAATAAAATTCTATTTTTAATAAAGCCATGAAAAAAAAACATAAACTAAACTAGCCCATGGCATAGCACATCACATCATAGGAAAAAACAAATCATTAAACAATATCAAAAACATATACCAAACACTAAAACATAGTTAAACATGTTAAATAAAAAAACGCAGATTGAGAGACATAAATACCTTGAGTTGTAACAATATATTCAAAGATGAAAAGATAGTTAAACAACCCTCTAACAAAGTCAAACCAGGTTATTCAAATAATGTGGACATTGGAGACTGAAAAGCGCTTGAACGAAGATATTTTACTTGTGAGTATAGAGCAGCCATATGCGCATGCAGAGCCTTTGATAATTCTCGTGTATTCGGGTTGAGTTTGAGTGCTATGGCAGTTAGGGATTTGGATTTAAAGCAGAATTCGAATAAAGAAGGAAAGCGAACACAAATCGTCGAAGGCGAACATAGGAAAGTCAAGTCCAAACCTTGCAAGGCAAAGACATGGCTAAAATGATATAATACATAACATTATGTGGAACATTCATCTCCCAGAGAAAGAAATGCACAAAGAGAGAGAAAAAAACATGCAATACTGCCTCCCTCCGCCCGTCCCTTGATGTCCATTGCTCCTGTGGTGAAGGCAAGGGTCTCACGGATGGTAGATGACTGACCCAATGGGATTCAAGTCATGATATATTTTGCTAAAATGAAATTTAACCACAGTATTTTACAACGGATAAGAAAATGGATGAACGAACCTCGATTAATTATTCACTAACGACCGTGATTAATTCTTTTACGAGTACCTGGGTGTGCCCTTACAAATTGGGAAAATAAACGACGTTCACCATTGCAAAAGTAGATGCTGAAGTAATATATCAAAGGCTTGTACCTGAAATAGATTTGTGTGATGAAGCAACAGTTGTACCTGAAATAGATTAGTGAGATGAAGCAACAAAGTCTGCAGGACTTGTAGAGAGCTTCACTTCCTACATACCCACAAAGTGCAACCACAAACACAAAAATATGCCAAAAGATGGTACAAGCGGCTCGCTCACTTCTGCAAGACATTAAGATTTAATATGAATTATATTGGCAGGAATTCAAATCTATAATTCAAAACTTTCATATATATTGTACTCAATAATTAAAAACGAACGTAAATGCATGGAAAAGAAGCCCGTAAATAGAATTTAAATAAAGCGGTAGGAATTCACTGAGAAAGAAATTTAGGGAATAATTATGATATTGGGTTGAGTTTATTTTACTTGTAAGTACAGCGCATCCATCGGCTCGTGCAGAGTTTTTGACAACTTTCGTGCATTTGTGTTTCGTTGGAGTGCTATGACTGTCTGGGATTTGGATTAAAAGCAGAATTCCAATAAGCAAGGGATCGTTCTTTTCTGGGAGACATTAAAATTTAATATGAATTATATTGGCAGGAATTCAAATCCAATTGTCTTTCAATCCAGCCTTCTCTGTTGCTTCCAAATCCAATTCTCCTTCCATCCAGCCTTCTCTGTTGTTCCCAAATCCAATTCTCCTTCAAAGCAGCATCCTCATCTATCAAATTAAAATCCCAGACAGAAACAAAAACCACACAGAGAGACAAATACGAACTCGGAAAACATAGGAAGCCCTTCCAACAAAACACAAGACGAAGAAGGGAGGATGTTTCATGTTTTATTTTGTGGACGTCAGTTAAACTCTCTTCTATTCTCAACGGTTCTTTCGGTATGTGCTTTTAAGTCACCATCTCTTGTGCGTTTTCTATTTCCATTTTAAATTTCAAAAGTTCTTTCGGTATGTGGTTTTAAGTCACCATCTCTTGTGCGTTTTCTATTTCCATTTTCAATTTCAAAATAATTGCATGAACGGTCCATCAATGCTTGCAAACGGTCCGTTAATGCATTGTTTTTTTCTGATCAAAATTTCAAAATAATTGCAAGAACGGTCCGTAAATGTATTGCTTTTGTCTTTTTTGTCAACTGTTAAGACAACTGAGTCGATGCTCTTGAGTCGCCATCACTGCATGATCTCGTTTTTACTGGAGGGTTTGTTTTTTTGTTAATTCAAAATTCATTAATATAACTGATTATTTTCAGTCGCAACGTTTTCTTGTTTTTTGTTTTGATTTTAAACTTTATTAACAGACAAGTCAAAAGCGAGGTATTGTGTTATTTCCATTTTTATTTTGATTTTGAATTTAAATTTTAAATTTTTATATCTTTTATTATAATTTTTTGCTATTATTTTTTTGAAAGATTTTTTTGCCTAAATCACATAAGAATTAGTGTGGTTCATAGTGTGGGACAAGAATCTCTCAAAAATTTGATATGGATCAAAGAAGCCTCAATTCTACAATTGAAATTTTAACTTTTTGCTATTTTGTTTTCAAATACTATTATGGTGATTTATTTTATTAAAAGTTAAAATAATTTTCTCTTTTTATTTTAAATTTGATTAACATCACTTCTTAGTTATTATCTTCAAAAGTTTTTTTGTTTTTTCTAGTTTCATTTTAGGTTTTATTAACATAATTTTTAACATATATTATTTAAAAATTCATATTTATCTTTCCATTTTCCGGTACTACCTCTTTGAAGATTCAACATTTGTGTTATTTTGATTTCAGATTTTTATTATATTCGGGGTTGGATGAATTGATGATATTGACCATAGATTCATTATGTGTCTTATTTTATTTTGTATGTACTTTTAAGTTACCATCTCTCTTGGTGCGTTTTATCTTTAGATTTTAAATTTTAAAATAGTGGCAAAAGATGTCCATCAATTCTTCAGTTAATGGATTTCAGTGACGATCACTAGATGTATTCATATTTTATCAACGGTTAAGTTTATAATTCTTAAGTTTGTAATTCTTTTCAGTCACGATCATTAAACTCTTTGGTCCCTAAATTCTTGAGATAATGGATTCTTTTGAGTCACCATCACTATGCTCTTGTTTTTTTCTTTTTTTTTAGAGATAAGTCGTCATGTTTGTAATGCTTTTCAACTACCATCATTATGATTTTTTCTTTTTCTTTTTGAATTTAAATTTCATCAAGATTAATGCTAGTCAACCACTCTTCTTAAGCATTGTTGTGCCCTTTCTATTTTGATTTTAGATTTCATTAACATCATTCTTAACAGAAATGATCTAAATTATTCTATTTCTTTATCCTATTTAGGACAAAAGCCTTTTTAGGCTTAATTTTTCGTTGTTGCTATTTTCATTTCAAATGTTATTGTCATTTTTAATATTATTTATACTTAAATCAGTGGATGATATAGACAATTAAATTTTTGTTGATTTTTTAATTTTAAATGCATTTATTGTTAAATTATTATAATAATGTTCATATTATATATTATTATTTTTTCACAAAATTATATAATATTTAATCATTTTTTGAATTTGTATAGTAATTTTTTTTATTTGTTTTAGGCTTGATATATGAAGATTTGAACCTTGAACCTTACTCACACAAAATTTTATAATAAGTTCATCCACAAATAAGTGCATCCATGATTCATGTTGTAATTTTCTTTAATATTGATGATAAATTATTAATGTGATAGTTCATTTTTCTTTATAGCCTAGTCTAAAAAAGTCACAAACCACTCGGAAAATAATGGGAATTCTCCCAAGATTATGACAAATCCTACAAATATGTTTTAAAATTTGGGTTAGAGCTATCAAACATCACAATTATGGACACCACAAGGGTTTTTGATGGTGTTGAATTTATTTCCACCATAAAAGAGAAGTATTAAACATTCCAACATTCTGATTTTTTGAAAAGAAAAATATTGGTTTCCAACAAGAAAAATGTCATCCGCACACATTCTTTATGAATGATTTTTTTTAATTATATATATATATATTACAAAAATTAATATCTTGATATATTTAGCAAGAGAATGTATTAAAAGTAAGAAGAACAAAATATATATAATATATTAATATATATATATATAATAATTATATAATAGTAGATAGATGGATAGATAGATAGAAGATTCTGCCCAATGAATCTATATGTGTATGTAGCTTCAGGAAATATAGTTTTCGAACTATGAGAAAAACGTCTAAGATATATATAATATAATAATTAAATATATTATATATATATACTATATATTATATTATATATACAATTTTTCACAAAAGATATTTCTTCAAGTATTTATAGCCCATACAACTGTTTTTGAGCTTACAACTCTATCTCATGAATCCAAGTCATCATGTACATAAGATTCCCACTTAGAAATTTAATTTTGAAAATGTTTATCCATGTTTCTATCACTAAAATGGACGAACGTTTTTAGCACAAAAGCACATACAGATTCCTAGCACTAAAATCAAATGCACATTTGTATCTCTAAAAATGTGAATGCATTTCTACAACTAGTTTCTTAACACATGGAAATGAAATTGCAATATGGTGGGTGGGTAGCGGGAGGGTGAGAGATAGAGGGATAAAGGGGCCAAGATAGATAAAGGTGGAAATAAATGGAAACAAGGTTTGGGAGTTAGGGAAGAATGAGTTAGTGTGTCAGGTGAGATAGTGAATAAGCATTGAAAAGTGATAAAGATAAGAAAAATAGATGTCAAACGAGGGGGATGAAGGTAATCATTACTCACAAAGTGAATAAGGGAGAGACCAAGTTGGAGGGGTATTGTTTTAAATACAGAACTATGAGAGAGATTAAGTGAGAGAAAGAGATATAGATAGCTATTTGATGTGTAAGTAAGTGACTGTTTGTATGTTTGTCAATGTTGGTTTCTTCTTGTAGCAATGGTTAGAAAATGTAGTTCATAAATGGGTTGCTAATAGCCCAACACACAAATTTTTATGAACTATTGTCTAAACCCTCATATGATCACATGTTCCTCGTTTAATGTAGCCTATATTATTGTAACCTCACATAGTCTATGTTAATCTAACCTAGCTATTCTAACCTTACCAACCTAGCCTGTCTTACCATAATTTGAATTAGTTAAACCTACCTTGAACTTGCATAATTTATGCTATTGTAACCTTACATAACATAGCCTACACTAAAATACATTAGCGTACTCTTATAATAATATACGCTACACTATAATACACACACTCAGCTTATCGTAGCATGACTAGAGTATTGTAACGTTGATCCAAATTTAAATAGGAATACAACAAATTAGAGAGATAAAAATAAACATAGAGATGCAATGGGAATAATACTTCATTTCATTAATGTGAAATACTGAAATATGCTCACAAACAGAAATGGAAATAAACTAGCTAGGGCGATGCTAGCTTATCTCTAAGAAGAGATGTGGCGGCTACATGCCTCTAAATTGTGTTACAATGAGGCTCGAAGACATGTTTATTGTTGAGAAACAATGGAAAACCCTAAAACTCCAAAAGCATAACCCTACAAGATGAAACACCAATCTATGGGCTCCATTTGGGTAAATTGGTACATCAACCTCCCGTGGTCATAACTTTGGCATCTGATCTCCGTTTGACGTGGACAATAACTTGTTATAAATATCCATTTGAGGAGTATAACTTTGGGAAGAGAAACATCAATTTATCGCCCATTTTTCTCCCGATTTTCCCAAAAAACTCGATTAGGGCCTCAAAATGGCTCGGCAATTTTAGGACCCAAAAAAACTGCTAAAAATAGTAAATTGTTCTACAATTATGGAAACTAAAAAACTGAAATAGATAGATGTGGGGGTCCAAGTGGGATAGGTGGGTGGCCACCAACATCCACCTGAATCATTCCTCCCCCCTTAGGAAGCAACGGTCCCCATTGGGTTGAGTTCCTCCATGAGATGAGGAAGCTTCTGCTGAACTTGGTCCTTGGTGAGCTGTTCTATAATCTCTGATGTGTCTAGTAATGGTGGGAAGCATGGTCAAGGGCATTCCACATTTAACACATGGTGCAAGTGAAGGAATGGAGGAATGTTGTGTTCCAAACCATTGTTTTCCACAGCCATGGTAATGTTGTAAGGACCACGTGAGAGTGGTCTGAGCTTCTGATGGGCTCTTGTAAGGCGTTCTTTTTGCAGATGTAACCAAAATTTGTTGCACACTTGAAATTTATGCAATATCCTTGTGGGTGAGGAGAACTTGTTCCTGTGTTATTTCATGACCATATCCCTCTGTTGCTGCTACTGCATGGAGGAACCCTTGTCGGGGGTCATGGATGTGGTGACGATCTCCCACTTACTTTGGGAGCAAACCAGAAAAAAAATGAATTTCCTAGTCTCAGAGATGAGCTTGCTACATTTCTTAGTAGCGATCAAATAGGTGGCATTAAGTGGGGCTACCTCGGGTATCATGTATAATGAATTACCCAAAGAAATAATAACAGATCGAGGCCTTAACTCATACATAGCATGTCACCTCCACAAGTAGGGATGGCTTAATAATACATCACTAACATCAAGCAATGCAACATGACACAATACCTCATGTATGAAGGGCTTGATGCTGTAGGGAGGGTAGCAATACTAGCAGACTTGGAGATATTGTCCTTCATGAAGCCACTGGATATGCTACGGCTATGGGTGTGGTGTAGTCGGTAGGACCAACTGCCTCACAACCTCTGCTGAAATAGGGTTCTTTTGGCTGCCACTGTTGACAATGAATTATAGTGGTGAACCCTTCACCTACATTTGTGAGTGGAAAAGATGCTCCCCCTCCTCTAGATCTTCGAGCTCATATTTATGGATCTTGGCAATGGCAACAGTGAATCTGGGCTTCGCATCAAAGATCTGCTTCCCTTTTCTATTTCCCTTGCCGAGTTCTGACTCAGGGTCAGAACATGCATATGATTTTGAAGCCTTCAAATCAGCCACCAATGACTGCTTGGTCCAACACTCGCTTGTGTTGTGAGTGAGACTCTTGTGGAACTCACACCTCTTTCCTATCTCCTTCTTCGTCTATGTGGCGTTGCTCTCTTCGTGCAACTTCGACAGATTTTCTTGGGTCACCCCACCTTGGCTTTGTTGTTTGGTCTTTGGATTTGTAGATCCAATGTCTCAGTTCTTCTCTTTCAACTTTTTCTTGATTTCGACAGCATATTGGTACATTGTGCCAAGTGAGGAGATGATCAAAAAATCGATCTCTTCCTGGATGTATCTATGTACGCAACCATGGTATTTGAGTACCAAATGCAGCTCAGAATCCTTGATACCCAACTGTGTGTGAAGGGTATGAAAAATGTTTGTGAACTCTAGCACATCTTGGTCCCTTCCCTGCCGCAGCATGGTCCACTTTATGTATTTGTCCTCATAGTTTTGATAGGGTAATACAGCTCCTTAATGGCATCACAAAATGAATTTCAAGTGGGTGTGGCTGAAAATAGTGAGCTTGTGCTTTCATTCTTTTGCTCTCAGTAGGTTTCCCACCAGTCCTTGACGTGGGGGGCTGCTTCGAGAAGAGAGAAAATAATCTTTTTTCGACTGGAAAAATCATGAACATAAACATACCCATCTAGTAGATTTAACCATTTATCTACGACATTTCCGTCTATCTGACCCTTGAAGATGGGGATTTGAAAATTAACTTGTACCTTAAAGGGTGTTGTGTTTCCAAAGTAGCTGTTGGAAGTTGATGTGTCACCTCTAGGTAGTTGTTAAAGGATCCAGGAAAAGTTGTCCATCACCGCATTCCTTTGCCACTCGAGGGCTTCTTTGAGCAAGATTTTGATAGGATCTCCTTCCCCCTCGTATTTATTTTCATTCGTCAAGGGAGGCCATTGGGATTTACGAGGCTTGTCTTGCAAAGGTTTGACTAGTTCAAGCCCTAAATCCTTATATCCTGACCTCATTGGGGAAATGCAAAGAAAAATAGAGAAAAAACGAGCCCCTCTGATACCACTGATCCAGATTTAAACAGGAACACAAAAAATTAAAGAGATAACCATAAACATAAAGATGCAATGGGAATAATACTTCATTTAATTAATGTGAAATACTAAAATATGCTTACAAAAGGAAATGGAAATAAACCAGCTAGGGCAATGGTAGCTTATCTCTAAGACGAGATGTGGTAGCTACATGCATCTGAAATATGTTATAATGGGGCTCAAAGGCATGTTTATTGTTGAGAAATAATGGATAACCCTAAACATCCAAAAAGCTAACCCTAGAAGATGAAATGCCAAACTGTGGGCCCCAATTGGGTAAATTGGTAC
Source organism: Pinus taeda (assembly GCA_000404065.3). Classification (NCBI taxonomy): domain Eukaryota; kingdom Viridiplantae; phylum Streptophyta; class Pinopsida; order Pinales; family Pinaceae; genus Pinus; species Pinus taeda. The sequence continues at coordinate 39,916 of APFE030662477.1, forward strand.
ATCAACTTCCCAGGGCCATAACTTTGGCATCCGATCTGTGTTTGATGCGTAAAATAGCTCGTTAGAAATATTTGTCCAAGGACTATAACTTTTGGAAGAGAAAAATCTGTTTGTGACCCATGTTGCTCCTATATTTCCCAATAAATGTCATTTAGGGCGTCAAAATGAATTCGGAAGTTCACAACCTGAAAAAACTACCATAAATAGTAAATTCTGCTACAATTACAAAAATTGAAAAACTGAAAAAGATAGTTGTGGGGGTCCAAGTGGGATAGGTGGGTGGCCACCAACATCCACCTGGATCAAATATCCCTATACCAACCTTGCCTAAGATAACATAGTCTATCTTAATCCACCTAAATTAATCAAGTGCATCCCACGCTACACAAACCTAGCCTACATTAACTTATCACATGATATATCATTAAATAAAGAAAATCATTCTCTATAAAATTATAATCTAACAATATATAGTTTTACTTAATTTATTTTTTGATATGAAATAGATAATAATACATTCAATATGATATTTGAAGTAAAATCTATATATTTCTAATTGAAAAAATAAATAAAAATTTAGCACTAGACGATATGCATTAATTATTGAATTTTAATTAACTTCCAGTATAATTATTAAAAATGAAGTCCAAAGAAACAAATAAGGAACATATAATGAACATTAACAAATTATGAATATATTTTATATTTCTTGAAAAATAAATTTTTTATATAAATATTTAAATTAAAATAATATAGTTTATAAAACTTATTCTTTCCAGTATAGAATAATTAAAAAAATATAAATATTTTTATATATAATTTTTAATAAGATAAATATAAATTATAAAATAGAATAGTGTCTAAAGATTTCATTAAAATCACATTTTTGAAAAGTGAGCTCTTCAAAATCTAAGTGTTCCAAGGGTTTATCATGGTGTTGAATCCATGTATGCAGTCGAAAAAACTATTTAAACAAAACAAATCAAGATTTGATTACAATTGTTTTGGCCTGTTTCAAGAGAAAATCCACCAAAAACTTCAAAAAGTCACTTAAAAACTACTTAAAAAAGATATAAACTATAAATATATTATAAATACAAACAAAAAACAATTCAACATAACAAATATAATTTTCATCATTTTCTTAAAAATTTAACTCTTTTAAGTAATGG
>APFE030662477.1:41874-57119 GCA_000404065.3 Pinus taeda
AATTACCGTATTAATTTTCTTTTAAAAATAGATCACATATTTTGCAAAAACTATTGATCTTATTGTTCCATAAATGCAACCATTTCTCGTCCAAAAGAAAAATCATCATAAGCAGTAAGTAATCCTTGCTCACACAAACCTAATAACTGGCATATATGAATATTAAACAAATAGAGTTAAGTGGCTATGTAGAGGAAAATCGAGAGTGGAATAGAGAGAAAAATACCTTACAAAATTTTACCTTTCTAAGAAATCTTCCATTTTCAAATGAGTTTAATAAATTTTTGCGACAAATGAAAAAGAAAACTTCAATATGTAGGCATGCATGATGATTCAACCTTATATGTTTTGGGTACATTTTAATTGGTGTTTGACCATCATATTTAATTTTTTTTAAATATAGTTTAAATAATATTAGGTCTGCTAAAGTACACATATGCTTCTTATGACAATATTGGAATTGAAGGTGCTTATGGACGTGTAAGGGATAAATATGAATAAATATGACCACCGATAATATAATAATAAATATCTAGGATTACCTCGCTTGTATTCTTCTTGTTCGTTAAACTCAAATCATGATGGTTATTCACTCAAATTTCTCTTGCAGTTAATCCATTGTTACATTATGATATATGTAAGAACAGGTGACTACATCAAAAGTGTTCTCTCTATGGAGTTGGATAGGAAAACATTGTTCACCAGAGCCAATCAGAACATATAATTTTCTTCCCCCTTTATGAAATCAATTTTGAACACATGGAGATAGCGCAGGTACATTCTTTTCACCAATGGTCGCTGACAAGGACTTATGTCAATGAGGAATAAGTAGGCACTCCAAGGAAATTAATGGAGGGATATAGCACATTTTTGTAATTAATGTCATCGATCCCACAAACAAGAAATCAAAGAAAAATTATGTTACATACTATACTAATTAATGGTTTAGCGTGCTTATGTAATTACAAACTGTGGTACTAATTCTATATAATAGACTATTGTGTCGATCCCATGGGAACCATGGAAAACATGAAGGTCCTCTCTGCTCTAATGGCTTGTGGTTTCCTTTCCTTCATGAATGACTCCAAACCCTAGTCAACAAGTCGCTCCCACCACTGTTCCAATACAGGTTTTGGAATTTTTAGAATTTCTTTGTGTTATCTACAAAATTCAGTAGTTCATTCTTGTTGAAATTGACGTCCATGGGGAAATACTATGCTTGTGTCTTACTATTCTTGTGCCTACCTACTGTTATGAAAATTTATCAGATATTATCTTCCAATCCCATCGCCTAGTATTCTTCTTCCTTCCCTAAGTGGATTCAATTCTTCTGGTCAGAAGCTTCAAATCTTAGTGAGTCACAACAATTTATTCTAGCTTGTTTTATGTTGTTGTGAGTGGGACCTGTGAGGTCTTCAAGAGAACATGGAGGTCCTCACGTGGTCACACTAGTACATAAATGAGTGTTTTAACAGAATATTTGACATAATGTTTATGTAAATTGTCTTAACATAGGACAAAAAATAACTTGTGTATGGTCTTAAATATTGTCTCTAAGCAGGTGTCTCAAAAATTATTGTCTTAAAAATTATTTCCTTAAAGATTATTGTCAAAAATTATTGTCTTAAAAATTATTTCCTTAAAGATTATTGTCTTAAAAAATATTCTCTCTATAAAGACAATATATAACACAAGCCTTATTGTCTCTTAGGAGACAATTTCATTTTCGTCTCTCTAGTGACAACACTCAGATTATAGACAATATTTCCTTAATACAAGCTATTTTCTCTATAGAGATGACAAGAAAATGATTTAAATATCACTTTTGTCTCTTTAGAGACAATATAAAACAATGAATCCAGAAATATATCACCATTGAAATAAATATATATAAAAAACATTTAATAAAAAATAAACTACAAATTTTTTGACTAATTCATGTTAGTACATAGTGAAATGAAACCACCAACCTCCTTCTTCTAAGGAAGGCACTCTTCCATTGAGCTAGAATGCTTTAAATAATTATTAAATATTAAATATCTAGTGGTTAAGCTGGTACAGATGCCATGAAAGTATGTAATGATGGATGTAGAGAAACAATGATCGTAAATGTCCATCCTACTTATGGTTTGTTGATGTCACGTAGCTAGGGTACTCCTTTGGGGTAAATATTAAGTTTGACTTGTAATATGCCAGAGTCCCTATGTTCAGATGGAGAACCTGTAGATTATAGAGGGAACCCTACCAATTACACAAATTCTCTCGTGTATACAACTAATGAGATGGGTGAATATGTAATGAGTCTTAATTTTGAGCCTATGGAAATTTCTAAGGATTTGATGAACAAGGATGAGAGATGTGAGCTTGCTAGTCTATGGAATATTAATTTTGGTCTGAATTCTTGTAAATATCGCTTTGGGATAGGTGTTTTTTCTAGTTTCTCATGCAGGTACTCATCATCCTTTTTCCTTTAGATTGGAGTTTTAATGTACCAACAATGTGGCTGAGTATGAAACCATGGTGTTGGGTCTTAAGACTGTTGGGAATATAGGAATTAAAATGCTAAATATTATGGGTGATTCCAAGCTATATATCAATCAGGTGAAAAAGAAATGTCAAGCTAAGCATTCAATACCGAGGTAGTATGGAAAGAAAGTATAGGATTTATTCTATTTCTACATGAATATATATATATATCAATGTCATCAATTATGAGTACACAATATTAGCGTACGACTGATCACCCACATCCCCCATGGTAGTTGCATAAAAAAATATCATGGTTGAGTGAAAATATCTCATGGAATAAATCATAGATGTGTCTTGGATACAACATGTATACAAAACACACCAGGAGAGGAATATAAGTTTGACTCTCTCCCTCTCCCTCAAGAGGATCATTTGTAAGTATCTACTGCAAGCCCTATGTGCATCTATATCCCATGCCTCGTAGCGTTGTCTGTGAGGTGGTGGTCCTCACTCTCATAACTCTAGCACTGTTCACTATCTGTGATATCCATGAACTCTTCCTACCTTACCTGCTAGCCTCCTTATCCCTACCTTACATGTGTCCCTAGCTACTAGCATTGTACCCAACATAGCTATATCTCTGCCATAATGTTTCATGACCTAAATGGGTTGTATCTCTATTGCACCTATGTTGTAGTCACTAGATCTATGGCCAACTGTGTGGGTGTGTAATTGTGTGATCTCAATAACGATCTAAATCATTTATCTTTGATGCAGCCTATCTTACCAACTTGGCCAAAATATTTTCACCTACGAACTCTAATTCAACCTATCAGAAGTAGGGTGCAGCACTAAATTTCATTAAGTAGACTAGTAATAACAATTGACCTTAACTAATCAACATTTCACACAAAAGTCTTTTTCTTCAATTGATTAAAGACTAACAATTACTCTTTTGTGGCTACTCCATACACTAGGTATATCATCAAAAGAGAAATATGTTTTCTATGACTTGTGATAAATTTTCCTCCCAGGTATAAGATAGTAAGACATTTAGGAAAGGAAAACTAATATAGAATATAAAAAATTTACAACCCACATGTACAATTTACATCCTTAGCTATTGCCACACAATCATTGACAATCTCTGAAGAGCCATACTTTCTTTCCAAAACAATTTTTTTTCCTTTTTCTCCAAGGTTGACTCCGACAAGCTTGATTAGAAAGCTTGTTTACACTTGAATGCAAGACAGTTTGAAAATATTTTCAATATATGCACAATGAAATGTTGGAATATATGTCATAAAACCTAAATACAAACCACACATTAACATAGAATGTATATGGACAAAGAAATATCTACCACAGTAAAGTTTTATGTGAAAGGAACCATCCTTTAGATGGACTTTTTTTCTCTCACGTACAATTTTTTGTTGCTGACCCATCTTTCTTGAAGTACAAATCCTTTGTCATAACTCTTGGATTGACTACCTACTCTCTGCTACGTAATCTTTTGGTCTGCCTTCTTCTTAAGAAATTCATGGAGATGGGTGAAAAAACAACAAGAGAAGACAATTGCCTAGCATTTTTGTTAGATATTTCACCCAAATTTTTGTCCTTTCCAATGTTACCCAAGGAGACAGAAGTGGAAACTACTATCATACTACTTATAGCATAGGCCATCTCCCCTTATTCTAAATAGATAATTACAATATCTCCATATGAGCTATTATTTCACAAACATGAGCACCAAAGTAATAAAAAACGCGTGTAACTAACACACTAAATAGCTACTAAGGCTTATATTAAAATATGTAGCATCAAAACAAACATAGCCTAAGAGAAACCCAACAACCATCCTTGTCTTAAACAACACATGTTTCTAAACTTGCACACTTATTTCACAGAAATAGAAAAAAACTCGCAAAATTAATACTATAATAGAACCATATGAGCTCAATTATGATATGCACTTGAAGGTTGCCAAGTGAGCTTGATATGCACCTTCAAGGTTGCCAAGCATATCCTTCAAGGTTTCCAAGCTAAAGTGTAGTCACCAAGCTTGAGGTTGCATATTTTTTAATTTCAATATTTTACCTCTAGTCAATACCACCTTCAATGTTGTTGGCATACTCTAGAGAACAAATTCAAGATTTGATTACATTTGCAAGTGAATGACCTCCTTGGGGATCATTCCATACAAATCCTAATCAATATTCTACTCAAGGGATGTGTCCTACCTAGTCTCCTATTTCTCGTGACATCTTTGTGATAGTAAATTTATGGCAAACCTAGTCATTGTTGTTCATTCTATGCTAGTATATGATCAATCCCAAGGGATTTGTTCTCGGCAGCAGTCTCCTGCTAAGAATTTTCATGACCCATTTGGACAAAATTTGCACTCGCAAACTTGCTTGAGGCCTCAACATCATCCAATTGGAACAATTCAACTAGGGCAACCTTCTTCTAGGCCATCTTTCCCAAGCTCTACTAGTGGTGTTCACCAAGTCCAACCCCTTGTTCTTGGTGCAGTTCTTCTTACTAGGAGCTAGATGAATTCCAACCTCATGAGCTTCTCTTAAAGACCAATGTTTTAGGCTTGTATGGGAGAACTAACACAATATAACAACATTCATCCTAGCTTACCCAACAGAACAAAAAATAAATTGCGAATTCATGCCCATAGATTTAAATATGAATGACTATTCACGAGAACTCATGCTCATGCCTGGTCTTTGATGCCAAAACTACACAATGGTGTGTTGGTTATTAACTTCATAAACAAAGAACAAGTTTTTTCCACAATAGAAAATAACACAAGAATATATATGAACTGTAAGTATAATATTCGAGTCAATTTATAGGTATGAGATCATTGAAATCAGGCATGTACTAGTTAGTGAACTGACTAAAAGCTTTTAATATTGTAGTATGATTTAAAACTATTACTCAAAGTAATATACCATAACCATCATACCACAAATGGATGAAACACTGCGATTGTCATGGCATTAAACCAAGTAATAAAACAATGAGTTAGAGCCCGACATGTATGATTGTTGGTAATGGAAATAGTATGAAGTTTCCACATAAATACACCAACAATTTGAGGGCTAGTTGACTCTTAGCGCTTAACAAATTAATAACTAGAATTCCAATTCAAATAACGAGGCTAGTTGTGCATTCACTTAAGCTTAGCGATATTATGAATTGAAGATAACATTGTGATTCACCATTGCATAGAATTAACTAACAAGAGAATACTCAACACGGAATCCAATGTTGTGGGTGTTAGGATAATATATGTTTGTAGGAAATTGAATGCAAAATTATTGTCTGATGTAGTTTTATATACCAAACTTCACATCAAATTGAAGCTATTATACAACCAAACTCATTCAGATAGCTATTAACATAGAGAAAACAATAATTTGTCGGAAACTTTACTTTTCTTTGGATATGCTTACAAAGAATAAGACGTACATTGAGATTTCATGTATTTTTACTCAATGATGACAATTACAACTCCTCATGCATGGATAGGCTCAATTGTCACTTCCTCCTCCAATATTCAAGTAGAATTTTCTTCTTGAGTTTTTTCTTGCTATTTCTCTTTTTCTTCCTTTCCTCTCCATGAATGTCTTCATTGTTCGTCCATAAAGCAATATTCTCTATTAATTGGCTACCTTGGAAATCCAATTTTCAGGAGGATTCATTTTATTAAGGAATTTTGGCCTTTGAACTTCAATTTGGTTGACATTCAATCCCCAAATCAACTGCAACAGCATGCCACACTGCGACAGATGGAAACATACAAATAATTTGATAGCAAGTTTTCACCCTTAATCTGGAAATCAACCTCAACAATATGGAAGCTGGAAATGGAAAAAAAACTTCAAAACAAGTTTATTTTGACCATTACATGAAACATACAAGACCATTATTATAGCAATTTCTAGCATTTTTCCTGGAATCAATTTCCCTGCCCATGCTATGAAAAGCAAAACAAAATCAGGAACTACTTTTAGATCTCAAGAAAGAATGGATACATCTGGCATTCTTTAGGATGTAATATGATCACATTAGTGTATTAAACCCCAAGCAACTACTTTGATACATAAATCTATTATGCACTCAAAATGGTATAAAGAAGCAATTTGTTACCAAAGATGTTAAAGTTACAAACCCCTCAAGGTATTGTCCATAATCATTATTTTTAAAGTATTTCCACACATTAACCTTTCTTCTACGTGTCTTGTATTGGTCATTATATGGAATTTTAAGAAACAATTTATGATTATCTAGACTCTCCAAACTATGCATATCTGAAGGTAAAACTATGCAATTAGTATTTCTTATGAATGCTTGAAATGGTGATTATATGGAGCTTTAATTTTAGTTATCACCCAAATCGAATGAGAAATATCTATTCTAGGGAAAATCCAATTGGTAGTTATCAATATATATGAACTTGATGAGTTGCACATGTTGAATGTAATTCTAAAGGGGAATCTCCAGGTGTATTATGGAATCTGATGATAGAATTTAAGGTGCACACTAACATGGCTCACACTGTGCATTGTAATGCTAACCTTAATGATCTTGGGGATGAGTTCAAGTCATATAGAGTGAAGTTAGGCACTAAAGGAAAGGGAACCAAGAGCTCTATTTGATTATGCTTTTCTATACAATTAGAAGTAGTTTAAGTCAGATTATCTATATGATTTTATATGTGGCTCTCAAAACTATGCATATATGAATGTACATGTCACCAAAATTTGGTTCTGGCTCATTACATTTCAATAGAACAATATTTTTTTACCTGGTACAAAATTTTACCCTTTTAGAGAAGCAAGAAGAGAAGTAACCAACGTACACAACCATTCTAAGAAAAAAATTCTAGAGTATGAAAGGCACTATAAATTTAAATTCTAAAGAATGATATTCTTTGCAATGCCTAGAAGTCCTGATTGATACAATGGCCATAAAAGACAATGTGTCTCTATCAATTGTGATTGTCTCTATCAATAAAGTCTGTAACACAATGTAATCTTGGCAAAAACTGAATGCATCACAAGAGTACTATATGTTTGTATGGATGTATATTAATTTAAAAAAGGTTTCCAGTGACATTAGATATTCAGTGAATATGGACAAATGTAAAATGAATGACATAGACAAATGAAAAAAAACATCTTCATTAGTTCAGGTTCTCAATAGTGGAAATAAAGGGATGTGGATTGATTCAAAATGATTGATGATTTGGCTAGAAAGTAAAAATAGTTCTGAAAATTTTATTATTGGTTTGAGACAGAAAAACCATTCAAATACATTTCATTTCAAGGAGCAACACATGATGGAATTAGTTTGGTGCCAAACTTTTTTCAACAGAGGTTCATTAACCTCATAATTATGTCTACGAATCTCTACCCCCAAATGGAATATGGAAAAATGATATCTTTCCAATAAAAAATATCAATAAATCTTGAAGAAAAGTCATCCTAAATGTCAGGCTTTTACTTTACCTATAACTATGACAAACCCAACGTGTAAGTGTAAGTGCTTCTGGGGTGCTAGGAGGTAGCCTCAGCCCAAGATCAGAACCCATTCAAGAAGCTATTATGGCCATGGTATCCCTCTGCACGCATGCTACAACACCAAACACATATTGATGAGCCATGGATATGACATTATCCCATAAATGGTTCTCAAAAGTGATCTGGAAAGAAATTGTCAATACTAATTTGAGGTTTCCAGAGTTTCCACCATAATCAAAATATATTTGAGCTCCTGTTGATCCAATTTCAAGGGAAGATGCCAAGCCTAATGTAAGGTTTAGATTGGAGACATCTTTTATGATGCATAACACAATTTGTCAAGTGACGTAGGCCACCATCCCAATCACTCAATGAAAAAAGTGAACGGTCAAAGATCATTAGTGTCCCTACATAACTTGAAGAGAATGCAGGCCCTACCCATCTAGGCAACCAAAATTCATAAGAACAGAAGCTTAATGCCACACAGGTTCGAAATTCCAAATAATTTGTATCTCCAACTCAAACAGAAACATCTAAGTGTGATTATTTTCTAGGTGTGTTTCATACGCTTCCCAAAATATGAGATCTTTTAATGTTTCAACCCCAAAAGATCTTAGAAAAATCTAATACTTGCCAAAGATTTAAGGTGAAATAATTAAAAATACATATTTGAGAAATCCCTCCTTTCCATTTTTCAGAATATTTTCCGCCATAATAACATGACATGAGTTGTATTAATTTAAAGATCGGATCCATCAAAGTTTCCACAATAAAAATAATCGTAATAGACTGAAATCCTAAGATTGAACCCATATATCTATAAAGAATGTCGAATAATTTGAAATTTAGTACATTATAGATATAAAAGTTTCAAAATCATGATATCTAGAATAACTTTTGAAAATAATCATAGTTCAGTGAAAAAATATACACATTGAAATATTTTGGGCATGGCTATACCTGTGGTGGTAGCAAGGGCTTGAAGGGACTATACAATGTTAGAAATAATACTGAGAGGGGGGGTGAATCAGTATTATCAAACCCTTCTCAATTTATACAAATATTTTCATATTTGACAATTTAAACTTGCATATACCTTCCAGATGTTTGTCATTAATTTGTATGTGAGAACCATAGAATAATGAGGAGAAACAAAAAATAGACAGTCACACCAAGGAACACAAGATGTAAGGTGGAAACCCAATGTTGGTGAAAACCACCTGCTACAATATGTCTCTATCTTCTTTCAATGAGAAACTTCTTCTTACAATGATTTTGTATTGGTGCAGTCTTTTACCAGTACGCAGGCTGCAATGTGCAGAGAGCTACAACCCTCTCTCTCGTTTTCCAGCTTCTTCTGGAAGGGAGCTACAACCCCCTTAGCTTTTGTACTAACTGAAATACTAGTATGTAGGTTCTGATATACAGAAGGCTAAACTCTCTTTTCTTCCAGGGACCATGTTTCATAAATTTTCAAACTAAATCCAAAACATCAAATACATGTACAAACCCAATCTCCTTTAAACAAATAACTTCTCAAAATGCAGTAACCAGAAAATAACACCAGTAACCAGACACCAATTTAAACCCAAATCTCTGCAGAAACAAATAAAAGACAGCTAAAATATATTTTAGGAAAGCTCCACAATTTCATTGAAGGAAACCTATGAATATCTACACTTCTTCTGTGGCTAGACTAGCATCACCGCACCCACACTACCTACCCGATAGCGCACCTCCAGACCTGTGCCTTCTGCTACTCTGCGTACCTTCGCACATGATCCATCTACTGCGCTGTGTACCTCAACACCTATGCCTCCTGTTGCGTGCGTACCTCTGCACATGCGCTGTGGATCGCCTACAGACCTCGGTATAGAGCCAAATTATCAGTCCTCCAATGTGCCACATACTGTCAGATCCATAGATCTGATCATGCGCGAAAGAGATCACATCCTATCAATAGATCCACCTTATAATTTACAGTTTTCACCTTGATTTAGATCTAGCTTTTCAAATCGACGATCCAAAATTTTAGATTTTAACATATTCAATTTTCACGAGTGTCTAGCCAAATGATCTGCTTTCCTTGTTATAGGGAAGCCCTTACTCAAACCATGGATCAAAACCATAGAAAACCAATACAAGGGATCCAAAACCTGGGTTCAATATTTTAGATGCCAAAACCATCGACGAAAACCATAGGATCAAAAACGTCGCACTAGATACCATCGACCAAACATAATATGCGTGTTTTTCTCTGCATGAAAGTTCGTGCATTTTAGGTTTGCACCTTTTATGCAGGATACCTGCAAACATATCTGCACCTTTTCAATGGTTCTCCTACGCAACCTATCAATGACCCCATCTTTTGATCTGCGCACGTGCAGAACCAAAGAATAAATTTGTTGCACTATAATTTACCATCTGAGATGAGTGGGTTGCCATCAAGTACACCATATGTATCATAATGCCAACAATCTCCCCCTTTGGACTTAATGGCAACAACAACCAATCACTCTCCCCTTTTGACATCAAGGGCAAAGGGGCAGACTGCCATACTCCCCCTGAGTACCTGTTGAAAACTCTAAACGAGCTCCCCCTTTGTATATGCTCTGTGTTGAAATGTTGTCTGCAAAAAGATGTTCTACAAGAAATAATATGACTCCATACATCATAAGTAACCTTCCTATCATCAAGACTCATACATACATCCATCTCCCATCTAAGTGGGAATACACAAGATAAAAAAAAGTCATTCATCCCAGGCATAGTGGGGAAACCAAAATAGGTCATTACATGATCTTGATATGAAAAGAAGTACATGACATAGAGGCAAGAACAACTATTATCAGCAGAATCAACCTTCAGACCAGTACACATAGATCTCGATCAACATCTATTCCACCAAAACCACCTATGAAATCAAACCAAGAACTTCTAAGATAATGCCAACAATGCATTAAAATAATATATGCTCCCCGTGAACTAGTGGCAGATCGTCTCTGACAGACCCATGATGGACCCACATAGACTGGCAAATGTACATGTATCCAACTACATACATGATGCAATGCATAAACAACCCCCAGCTTCTATCTGAGGTATTCAAATGTCTCCATGGGCAATGGTTTGGTGATTATATCAACAACTTGTTCCTTGGAGGGAATATACTCCAATTTGACGTTTTGTTCCAGCACTTGTTCCCGAAGAAAATGATACTTGATAGGTACGTGCTTAGTCTTTAAGTGCATGACAGGATTCTTTGAAATGATGATTGCATTTGTATTATCACACAAAATGGAAATAGGTGAAGTACTAGTGACTTGGAGATCTTGCAATGTTTGCAACATCCAAAGGAGTTGTGCACAGCAAGATGTAGCAGCTACATATTCTACTTCAGCTGTAGATAGGGCGATGGAACATTGTTTCTTGTTGAACCAAGATACTAATCTGGAACCCATGAAGGATGCACCTCCACTAGTGCTTTTTCTGCCATCCACGCTTCCGACCCAATCTGCATTAGTATAAGCATGAAGTGTAAGATTTGTATCTCTAGAATACCATAAGCCATAGTTTTGAGTTCCTTGAAGGTACTTGAAGGTTCTCTTAACTCCCTGAAGATGAGTTTCCTTTGGATTTGCCTGGGATATTCCAACTATTCCCACTGGATGCATGTTGTATGGTCGGGTACCTATTAAATAAAGTAGAGTTCCAATCATGGATCTATAGGTTGGTTGATGTACTGCTGCTGATTCATCATTTGCACTCAGGCTACCTCTTGTAACCATAGGGGTACATACTAGTTTCGAATCTTCCATGCCATATTTCTTCAATATCTACTTGAGGTACTTGTTTTGAGATAAAAAGATACCACCTTCATTTTGTTGGATTTGTAGACCAAGGAAATATGTGAGCTCACCAAGCAGGGACATTTCGAATTCTTTCTGCATTACCAAGGCAAATTTTTGACTCATGGATTCTTCATTGCTGTCAAAAATGATATCATCAACATATACAACAAGTATTAGCATTTTATTATTGTCAACTTTTATGTATAGATTGCTGTCTCTTGATCCTTTTGCAAAACCTTGTTGATGAAGGTACTCATCCAACTGAAAATACCAAGCCCTTGTAGCCTGTTTAAGGCCATAGACAACCTTTTTGAGTCTACATACAAGATTTGGATCATTTCCAAGTATAAACCCATCTAGTTGCTCAATGTACACTTATTCATTCAAGTCTCCATTCAGAAATGCAGATTTTATGTCCATTTTAAATACCTTGAACTTTCGAAAGCTAGAGAGAGCGAGGAACATTCTTATAGCCTCAAGTATAGCAACTTGAGCAAAGGTTCCTTCAAAGTCTATGCCTTCTTGTTGTGCATATCCTTTACAAACATGTCTTGCCTTGTTCCTAACCACATCCCCATTTTCATTTAGCTTATTTTTTAAAATCCATTTCTCCCTATGACATTCTTAACGATTGGTCTAGGAACCAACACCCAAGTGTTATTCTTTTCAATCTGTTCGAGCTCTTCCTCCATGGATTTGACCCAGCATTCATCTTTGCACGCCTCTCTTACATTTTGTGGTTTAGTGGAGGATAGCAATGTCAAATAGCTTGAAGCTTCTGCTATTGATCTTCTTGTTTGTATACCATCCTATTTCTACCCCAAAATTTGAAATTCTGGATGGTTCTTCTGAACGTAGCTGGATGGAGACTTATCTTCTATCCTTATCTGTTCTTTTGTTGCCTCATGGGTTTCTACTTCATCATGAATTTGATTTGATGTTGATGGATAGTCTTCATCGTCTTCGAAATATTCAGATCTTACCTACCTAGGAGTGTTTTCTTCTTCATCAACCACTACATCAATACTTTCAACAATTTTTCGAAGCCTTTTATTATAACACTTGTAAGCTTTGCTATGGGGAGAGTAACCAAGTAGAATGCCTTCATCTGCTCTAGGTTCAAACTTGCCAAGATGTTCATCAGTATTTTTGATATAGAATTTTCTTCCAAAAACTTTGAAATATTTCACTGAAGGAGTCTCACCATACCAGATCTCATGAGGAGTTTGAGTGTTGTTCACCTGGACATTTGTTTTGTTGAGAATAACAACTGCAGCAAATGTAGCTTCACCCCAAAAAGTTGCAGGAGTTCCAGATTCATCAAGCATAGCACGAGCCATTTGTTGAACCATTCTGTTCATCCTTTCCACTACTCCATTTTGCTGAGGAATCCTGGCTGTAGAGAATTCTCTTCTTATTCGATGTTCTTCACAAAAAACAAAAAATTCATTTAAGGTAAACTCCCCACCTCTATCAGACCTGAGGAATTTAATTTTGTGATCTGATTCTTTTTCAACCAAAGCTTTGAAGGATTTGAATTTTTTGAAGGCTTCATCTTTGTGCTTCATAATTCCTATCCAAACCATCATTGAATAGTCGTCAATGAATAATATGAAGTATTCTTCTCCTCGAGGTGACCTTTTCCTAGATGGACCACATACATCAGTATGGACAAGCTCAAGTGGCCTGCTAGCTAATACTTCCTTCTCAGGGAAGTTAGGTTTGGTTTGCTTACCAAACTAACATGACTTGCATATTGTATTGTCTGGAATTTTGATGTCTGGAAGACCATGAACTTCCTGGTATTTGCGTGCTTTCCATATTTGTGAGAAGCTTAGGTGCCCCAATCTCCAGTGCCATAACCAGTGTTCATCATTCTTTCTTAGATAGCATTCATGTCGTCCTTCTTTGAATATGTATAAATTATTCTGAGTTCTTATGCCTTTGATCACTATTTTTCCTGTATCAAGATTATGAACACTACATCCATTTGATTGAAATATTACCTCAGTTCCTTGATCACACATCTGACTAACACTCAATAGATTATGTTTTAAGCCATCAACATACATCGCATTTCCAGCTTTGACTTTTTCCTTCAATTGAACAGAACCTTTACCTTTTATGAGCGTAGGGGTGTCATTTCGAAATGAGACCTTCTTCTCTTTCTCTAAGGAACTATATTACTGAATTTTTTCCTTATCACTCGTCAAATGTTTCGAACATCCATTGTCGATGTACCATTGATTTTCTTTCCCTTCCACATATAAGGCTATAACACATCTTTCCGGTTGCAGTTCCTTCATTCTCGATGTTTTGGCACTGGAGGTTTTTTCCTTTTGACTTGTCTGCGGAAACCTGCTCCTCCATTTAGAATCTTCATGACCGAAGTTGTTAAAAATAGAACATTCTATTTCATTTTCAAGAGCAGAAAAGTTATTGTAGGTTCTTTTCATGATACCGGTCATACTTCTTTGTTTTTGAGCTTCTCTAGTCATGATTGTCTGCCCTGTGATCAAAGTTATGACAAGAGAAGCATTGGCCATTGAAGAAACTCTTTCGATTAGCTAATTTACCCACTAAATGATTATAGTTTCTACTGTCATCCATTCTTAAGGAAACTTGAGAAGGTTTTACCTGAGGCTGGTTGTAGCTACTCTTCATCCTTAAGGTGGATTGCCCCCAATTTACTTGGTAGTCTTTGTTCATTCTTGAGGTATTTACCTGGTGATCTCCATTGGGCCTTTGCTCACTCCTCCTTGTTGCATCACGATAACTTTTGGAGGTAGGTTGTTTATGTGCTTTAGATGTTTCTTCATTATATCCCAAACCTGTCTTGATTAGGGGAGAGCGCTGCACATTGATAATGTTGTAGATCTAACCCATAAATATTATAGATCTGATAAGAAAGTATGAGACAATGCAAATAAACCCATAAATAATATGAAATTAATCTTTATTATCAAACCCTTAAGTTAGGATAACACCATACATTCACTCCTTAAGGAAGGAGAACACTCCACAAGCCATTCATACAAGAATACTTCTCTTCATATCCCTCCATGTGGAGTCTCTAGCCTCTATATAGGCCTCATACATACAATACCATGCATCGTTACCATGGTTTCCTCATACCATCAACTAATACCATGGGCCCCTTACATTATTATTAACTACTTGTGGTCCCTTACATGACATGGGTTAACCACCTTATTTATTACTATGGCCCATCCCATTATTAAATTATTACCTTGGGTACCTCCCACGGTGCCCCATATTAGCCCCCTAGGTATATAACATTCCACCCCCCTTAGCATGTTTCGTCCCCGAAACATGGGAAGAACACAAATAATAAGATCTACTCAAAAGAGTAGTCCACTGATACCAT
>APFE030662477.1:84735-96392 GCA_000404065.3 Pinus taeda
TGTTGGGTTCTTGTTCCTGTGACTGCTCCAGTATCCAATATGATTTTTTCTTCCTTGTCATGTTCTAGAAATATTGTTTGAACTCGGATCTTTTGCAACTTTTGAATGAGTGGCCACACTTCTTCATCGTTCTTCCATTCATACCTTGCCTTGTTTACCCAATCTTGTTGGATAATAGAAATAACATGAAAAAATTCTTCCACATTCTCATCCTTTCTTGAGAGTGCATCTGCAACAACATTTTTCTTCCATTTTTTGTAGATGATTTAAAAGTCATAGCCCAACATAGTTTTCACCCATTTTTGTTTCTCTTCAAAGGATAATATTTGTTGTTAAAGAGTATTTCAGACCCATCATGATCCTTTTTACCTTGAAGTGTTTTCTCCCATTAGGTAGGTCAGCCATTTTTAAAGTGCATGTAGATATTGCAAACCATTCCTTCTCAATAAATAACTTTGTGTAAATACTTTCCTTTGATTGGACGACTTTTGAAAGCAATGGGTCTTTCATACTTGCATCTAAAACAACACCAATTCCATTTCCCTGAAGCATTCACAATCTGGAATAAATGTTTTGTGAAGTTCATCATAGCTAAACACTGTTTGGCTTGGCACATTGCGTCTTTAAGATGGTTCGAAGGCCTTTGTTTGCTTCTGGAGTCCGTGGGAAAAATGCATCTTTTACTCAAAATTTTGTTGAGGTGCTGCCAATAATTCCTTATCAACCTGAGAAATCCTCTCATATGCTTTATGGATGTGGGGATTTTCCATTCCTTAATGGATTTAATTTTTCTAGGGTCTACCTTAACACTTTCATGAGATACAATAAGACCCAAATATACCACCTCTTGTACTCCAAAGAAACATTTGGAGATTTTTGCATATAATTGTTTCTCCTCTAATAGTTTGAGCACCCTGTCCACATGTTGAAGATGATGCTTCCAAGACTTGCTATAGTTTAGTATATAATCAAAAAATACTAACACAAATTTTCGAAGGAAGGATTTGGAAATGGAATTCATTAAAGATTGAAATGTAGAAGGTGCATTAGTAAGGAAAAAATGCATTACCAAAAATTCACAATTGTCCTCATGAGTTCTAAATGTTATTTTCAGAATGTCTTCAGTCTTCATTCTAATTTGATGATATCCTGAATGAAGATCCAACTTGGTGAAGTAAATTGATCCATTCAATTCATCCAATAATTCATTAGTGATAGGAATGGGAAATTTATCTTTAATAATGAGTTTTTTGAGCTCCATGTAATCTTGACACATGTACCATGATGCATCCTTCTTTTGAACCAATACCACTTGAGCAGAGAAAGAACTTTGACTAGTTTGAATTATACCAGCCTCTAGCATTTCTTCAACCATATGTTCAATTTCACTCTTTTGGGCATAGGGATATATGTATAGCCTCATGTTTGGAGGAATACTTCCTAGAATCAAATGAATAACATGATCATGATCACGAATAGGTGGGAGGCCTTTGGGAGTCTCAATTACCATGGAATGATTGTCCAAGGCTTTCTGAAGATCTGGAGAAATAGATGATTTCAATGTGGGAACCTCCAACGAACATAATTGTGCAATTGCACCTCGTTGTTTCTTCTTTAGAAGCTTTTTCATACTGTTAGAGCTGATTATCTTTCCCAGTTTCATTGCAATAGCCCATATTTCAGCTTCCTTTCCTTCCACGCAAAATTTCATGAAAAGTTCTTGAAAAATAAAAGCTACTATACCCAAGGATTGTAGCCATTGGACTCCTAGTACAAAATGAACACCACCCATTGGAATTGAAAGCATTGGGCTATTCAATACATATTCTCTCATCGATAACTTTATATTATGGAACTTTCTAGAGCAATTAAAGGTTCCTCCACTTGTTACCATCACCTGACACTCTGCTGCTGGATATAATAAGAAATTCAATTTCTTGGCTCTCTTACAATGAATAAAATTATGGGTACTTCCCCAATAATTCAACAATATTACCTTTTTCTTCTTGATATGTCCTTCTATCTTGATAGTTCAAGGAGTGGTAATTCCAACTAATGCATTACAAGATATGGCTTCACTTATTCTTTATCTTGGGTTTTTTCCTAGAGTATATCATATTCTTTTGACAATTCTTGTTCCTTTTCTTCCTCCTCTTGACAATATATGTAGAATAATCTCTTCTCAGCACACTTATGACCTTTAGTGTATTTTCTATCACAATTGTAACAAAGCCCTTTTTCTATTTTTTCATCCAATTGTTGTGGTGTCAACCTTGTAGGTTGTGGAAGCCTAGGGGCAACAACACTTTCATCTTTATAGTTGTGAGTGGTAGGCTTCCTAGTTGCCATAATTTTGCTTTTGACTTTTCTTGCTAACCTATATTCCTTCTCCAATGGATTAGGTTCCCAAAGGCGAACCTCATGTTGGATATTATCCTTTAAAGTCCCTATGAACACATCAATCCTATGCTCCTCTGGAATATCTTTTACCCTTATGTTCAATTTTTGGAAGTCCTCAATATGCTCCATCATTGAGCCCTTTTGTTTGAGATTTATCAATTGGCTAAAAAAGGTGTCGCTTTTTGTATCCTCATAATGTGCTATCATTTCTTCTGTAGAAATTTCCCAAGTGACAATTTGTTTATGAGATCAAGGCCATTGATACCATACAAACTGATTTGGTTCCAAATATAAAGTTGCAATATGTACCTTTTGTGTGTTTTGCACATTATGGAGATCGAAAAATTGCTCCATCTGTAGTATCCATGTTCCAGGATCCTTGTCATCAAACTTCCTTATATCAATTTTTGGAACATGGTGGGACTTCAATTGAACATTAGAGTATACAAAATCATGATTAACATTTCCTTTGTTCTCATCATGAGTTACCTTTACTACCCTTTCACCATTATTAACCATTTCTTGTAGCAACGTATTCAAATTTATATTCAATTCTTCCATCTTAGCATTCATGCCATTCATCTTAGATTCAGTTACCTTTTGTGAAAGTGAAATTTGTTGTTTTTGGTCTTTTAATATTGATATATCATGTTGCATTTCTTCCTCTTCTTCATGAGTCATGCTAGAGCTTTCAGGCATGCTCACTAGGTGTTTCTGTTTTCTTTCTTCGGGTCATCAATTAATGCTAATAATTATTCACTATTCCCTTTCAATTCCTTCAAATTAATTTTTCAAACATCTTAGGCAAAATTTAAAAAAAAACTACACACCTTTTTTTCACTTTGTAAGAGCTCGATATTGAATCTATTGTACCTCTATAACTGTGGATCTTGAATATCTAAAACACATTCTATCGTATCCCTTTGAGTCCTCTTTCGAACACCATAAGTCCGATCAAGACTCGATTCTCCAAGGAAGAGTTATGCCGAATATCCCACGGTGACTTGATTATAGATGAGTTCAGTAGAGAAAACTTGTACGAAGTGCCACGTGTCAATATTTCTTCCTTAGTACCTGAAACTGATATATAGAAAACCAAATGTAGTCCTATTTTTGAAACTCCTTACAAAATTTCAATCTGATGCTGAGAACAAAAGTTATGATTATTTTCCCCTGGTCACCTATTTGGAATGTAATTCGAGAGTTTGCAAAAACCCTAACTTCCTTAGGTCATATATCCAAAAAGATAGCATGACAAGCTTTGCAATTTGGACCTGACATTCAGAATGACCTCAGTTCAAATGGGTTTTTGTTGTAGCTTTTAAAACATTGCAGGAAAAAAATTTATAGCAAGAATTCCATGCTGACCGGTTTGGAGCAACGAAACTCTAGATTCCAAAGCTCTGATACCAAATGTTATGAGCCCAGCTGACAAAAGGATTCAAAAGATAGATTGATGCCTTAGAAATAAGCCTCTTCAATGGGGAAACCTCCTTTACATTACACAAATGAACAATTCTTGGATTATAGAAATGACAAGACCTCCTTTCTATATATAGGAGTCTAAGTGGTCATAATATACTAAGGGTTGACATAACAATAATAATGTAAGGGCACAATAATAACAATAGTGTGCTTCTATGGGGCACAATAATAACATTATGGGGACTACATGGGCACAATAATTTAATAAGGGGGTTGTACTAATAAAAATAAGGGGTTGCACTAGTAGTATAGGGACCTAACAAGAAAGTTGGAGATGGTTTCACATTTCAATTATTTATAAATTATCTTGTTAATTAATGTATATAAAAAAATTCAACACCTTAACTATCTTCTAATAAGAGATCATTTTCATCTTATATTTACAACAAAATTCAAAATTTGATTTAAAAATTCTTTTGAAAATCAATAAATAAGGTGATCATGTCAAAATCACAACGATAAAAAAAATTTAAATGTAAATGTCCCATTTGAGAAGAAGCCTTCACTACTTTACCTTAGAACCACTTGTCATCTAGGTGTCATTCCTGCTAAAGGAATTCTTATCTTGTTGAAACTTGTGTTGCTTCCTAGCTTGTTGAAACTTGAATTGATTCCACTAGACACTATGAGTATTTGTGCGATATAGCTTAGATATTATTTACTTAATCACCCTTATTATCAAATTACTTCATCTATATAGGTTACATGTCAGCTAATGAACAGTCTAACATGTGCAATTCCAAATTTTACGTGTCCCATTTGCAAGTCTTATGAATTTAATTGGAGCTAGCGAGGAAAATCACATGGAATTTTTGAGAATTTTGAATTATTACCAAGGATATATTGTGTATGCATGAAGAACATGAACTCGGTTTGATCATTGAGAAATAATGGAATCCAACATGGATGGCAATTGACTTGAAATTTGACACAGAAACATTATTTTGAATTCCCACTTCAAATTCAGAAGATTTGTAGAAGAATTTATTTGGACTGATATTGTATCAAGATTTGCATCTAGATATTGCTATGGTTCACATGCATTGCCCTATGTTTCTTACTTATTTTGGTTCTATGATAGAATGGATATGGTATTGTCAAGTTTGGTCAATTACGATAACATTCTAATAAAGAAGATAACAAAAAATTGGACCTTGATCTTCTCATATTTGAGATGCTTCACAATGGTACATTTTATTATAGATTTAATTTAATGCCCTTTCCCATTGTCTTCTGTCCATTGAGGTTATGGACATTAGATTACAAAGTAAGGTTTTGTCCTACTTTGTGGACCTCTTATGATATTGTGAAATTTTATGATAAGAATATCCCAGAACCTCTAATTGCAGGGTGCAAGATACTGGGCATAGTTGGATAAAATAATGATAGTCCAAATGGAAAATTAGAAGTGCCTTTAAATCTTATATTCTATGATAAATGACTCTTAAAAATATCTCAATGGTTAAATCTTATCTTCATTCTTCTTAATTCATTTATGTCTTGTCTAGTTGTAAGAAAGAGTACAATAAGGGTTAAATCTCATCTTCATTCTTGTTAATTAATTGATGTCTTGTATAGTTGCAAGAAAGAGGACAATGAATTAAATGGATTCAAGGCTTACAAAATACCTCTAGTATGTTGTAACCATCACATGTATAGATTTATAATAAGAGATAAAATACACACAAAAATTCTTTAAAAACTAGAAATGCATGAGTCAGTGCATAACTGGAAAATACTAAGCAGGTGATTAAAATAGATCAGGTAATTCTCCATTAGATTCTCAGAGGTGAGAACCCAACCAAATTTATGCTATCAGAAAAACAAACAATAACCGTAGAGAGTGCACATGACTTGACAGGAATCGTTAAAAAAAAGGGTTCCCCTAAAACATTTGTTGGGAAATCTAGGAAATTGAAACGAGGAATGTGTAAATTATAGAGAAAAATATTTTCAAAAAACAAAATAAAATTTTTATAATAGTCATGTCAACTCCTCCATTGGTTCAGCAAAGTGGTATTTAAGAAACCACATCATATTCTTAATATCTATGTGAAGCTATAATGAACTGCAAATAAGTGAAAATTCATTCTAGAACAATCTTTCATAAACATAGTGATATTCATTACTGAAGTAGTGGAATAGGTAGCCAATAGACAAAGAGTCTCAAGAAAGCATAAGGGAAATACCTAAAAAGTTACAGGCGAATACACTATGATAGTGAAGTAAGAAGTAAAATTGCTCAAAATAGTGGAATTTCAATGTAAAGGTGAACTAAGGTTTAGTTGGGAACAAATCCTCAACAGAGTTAGGAAAAAATGGTGCATAGCGGTCTATGGATGAAACACAGGTGATAGTGACCAACCAACAATGCCTCTAAAACAAATATAAAACTTAAATGATGCTAGACCATTCTCCATCAAAGATCGACGAGTACATCGAGAAACAAGTTTAATAACAATATATATTTCTTTATAATGAACTCAATAGGCCTACTAAATGTCTTAAGCACGATTTTACAATTGCAGTTTCTTACCTAGAAGGAGGGGACTTCGAGAATCAGAACCAACCTGGAGGAATGTCAAGTTCTAAATTAGTATGCAAGAAACCAAAATGAATACCACACTTATTGGATAATCCACTAGAGAATACTTGCATCTGCACACCTTAACAAAGGAGAATTTAGTCCATGGTATCAATAATTAAATTATGAACTCAATTAGCTATCCATCTTGAGTGCTAGTAGTAGAAAAATACTAGTATATCCATATCTCATTTGGAACCGTAACTACGATGTGTTGAAGTTGGGGAAACTTATACATTAAAAGATCTAGGAAAAATAAGTCGATAGGAGAAAATTGACTAGTGAATTTGTAAAGAGTTGTGCTACTAATTATCTGGAGATGACCCAAGAAAAATGACCCACCATAGTTTTCTAGAGGGAGAGTGTAGCTCCTACGTATCTAGACTTTGCAAAGGGGAAGAGAACTTAGTTCCACAACAAGATAATAACATATAAAAGTAAAACAAAAAATAGGATTATAGTTTTACTTGAACAGAAGATAGCCATGAACAACAAAAGAGATGGGTTTTTGTTTTGATAACACAAAAGAGAAACCACTTACTCAGCTAAGTTCTCAACTCCAAGATGGAGGAAATAGAACTATATCAAAAAATATAAGATCACCACCATCATTGAAGAACAAGCGCCAAGGATTCAGAGTAATGTTTAGGAACCAAACCCTTGAAACCTAGCTGAAGAATGTTGACTTGTGTGATGACAAAACCATATGAGGGAAGATTACTTTTGGGGTGTTGTACATATTGTCATTGATCAAAATCCAATAAATCTTAGTCATTGGAGTCTTATTGCATGGATAAAGAAAATCTAACATACAATACCACACTCATGTATGATATCACGTGCCTCTAGTTATGTGGCATATTTCGAATAGAATAGGCTATGGTGGAATGAGAAATTATGTTTAGGACATCCATGGAGTGATAGTGATTCTATGCATGGAGAACGTTTTGTCTACGCATGAGATCATATCATGTCTAGTGATCAAGGTACTCCATGACATAATGTAATAGACATTCGCCATTAATATGAGGAATGGGGTCATAGGACTAGGGATATTTTGATTTAAATTCTCCATCGACCATAACCCATAGGTGTTTAATACAAATTAAAAGAAACATATCACATGTACCAATCAACAAAATGAGACCTTATCAAACTATGGTGGCATTCACTATCAAATAAGAACGATAGTGGAAGCATAGAGTACCTTGGTATTAGTGGATTTCATGTTATAGAAGACTAGGGAAGGAAACCCATCATGATGTATGTGGAGAACAACTTCGAAAATAACCATAATAACAATAAATTATCCACTCCATTGCTATAAGAATTCACCTAAATTGTAACCAGAATGGAAAAAAAAATTAGTATAACTCAGTTCATTACAAATGGTGTGAGAGCCCAGATTTCTACGCTCAACATGAATAAAGGCCATCACTAGTTACTGTTGCACATAATTAATATTAGATGGGAATTATCTCATATTTGTGGGTTTTTTTGATTGAGTGCACTGAAGAATGGATAAGTTGCCTCGACATACTACCGGAGGGGGTGGTTTATACGTGGAATGGAGGTGAGGTGGTACCTCCACGCCCTCTCCATTTGTAGAGATAGTAAGGAACTTGCAACATGAATTGGCACATCTCGACAGTAGCAATGAGTGATTAATAAAAACTAGTGAACAACACATGAAACTGGTTAGAGAATGGACTGAGAAATTGACTCATAAGAGTGCTGAGCTCGAAGGGTCGAAACAGAAACCAATGAGATCTAAGTCGAACAAATATGAATGTGATGAAGAAACTGATAGAATATATTCTAAATCATGTAAGGACAGGAAGAGGAAGGAAGTACATGGAGAATTCTGAAAGATAAAAACCTCCTACCTTATATAGGGAAAGAGAGGGAGACACAGAAGACTCGCTCTTAAATATGGTCAACTACTTTCAGGTGAATGAATATGAAAGAAACATGAGAACAAGATTGGATGTTTATCAGTTGCAAGGAAAGGCCACCCTGTGGTGGGAGGAGATGAAAATTATACATGTGTTGGATGAGGAAATTGTTTGGTGGGAGGACATCCAACAAAAAATTAAACCTCGCTATTTGAGCTAGAGGTATTATGACCATTGAGAAAAAGAGTTCCATGAATGAAAATTGCAACAAATTACCATGGATGAGTTTATGACCAAGTTCACCAACTTATCTTAGTATGTGAAATACATTAGATAGGAAAAGGCTAAGTTTCAAAGATTTTTGTGAAATTTTCAGTAGTTGTGTATAAAGAAATAATGAAATTCAATAATCCCATAACTATGGATGAAGCACTTAGGAAGGCCAAACTTTGCTACCACCAATTCCGAAATCAATGTGAAGATTCTAGACCCTTGAAGAGCAAGGATAAAAATAAGATGATGATGAATGTGAGGAGGTAAGAGGTTGCCTGTCTAAAATAAATCTTCTAAGGATTACCGGAGGAAAATATTTAAGAGATGTGATCAAAGTCATGGAGCACAATCTTACAATGCCTCAAAAATTACAGAGTTGGGCAGTAAGAAGGGCACAGGAAGTCAGGCAATGCCTCTAGCTGAATAACATAAGGAACCATATGCTTGTCATCCATGATATCATAAAATGATAATAACCTTAAGAAAAAAAAATTGGCGAGGCATGAAGAAAGAGGTGCAAGACTATTTAGCCAAATGTCTAGTGATGATGCTCACCAATAGGTAAACTGTATGGGCTACACTACCACTCTCCAACTTATTAAATTACCTTTTCTCACATTTATTTACATATTTTATTATATTTTTCTTAATGATAAGAGTAAAAGTGAATTACTATGTCCCATGGCCTGATTTCTGCTAAATGCGGGGAATTGGAGCATTTTTGGGTTGAATCGAGTGTAGGGACTTAGAGTACGAAATCAAGGAGAGATTGTAGGAAGTATTCTCCCTCCTCAACTCCTCAAATCAGTCAAAGATTCCTCCCACTATATCATCAGCTCAGTGTCACTAACAACCAAGAAAGTCAAGTTCATTAGCAACAAAGCTAGAGCTAGTTAAGGAAGAGTTATTCTTGAGTTGGGGAGCCTAGTATCCATATTTTCTGAAGATTTTTTGGTATCTCTATTTTTGTATAAATAAGCAAGCTAAGGGACTCATTAGAATTGAAAATTTTGTTGTACCCAAGAGGCCATTAAGTTGAACCACATTTGGCTATTATTTATATGATGTATTTGACATTTTTATTATAATGAGAAATTTGGTTGTGATGCAGCATTTGAGTTGACTCAGAGGGCTAAATCTCTTGGGTTAGGGACTGTCCCTAGCAGTAGAAGCTCATCTCTTTTCTGTTTGTATTCTTATCTTAGAATTTTGATTTATTGTTGAAGTTTATTTATGTTTTCTGTTTACCTTAGAAATTTGATCAAATTTTCTTCTTATCCATGCTTTCATTATCTTGCAGTCTAGTGAAGGAATAAATACCAGAAAATATTGTGACAGTAACCCCCATCTCATCTCCCTTATGGGATCATGATTAGGGGACCCCACTCTCACAACCCAAAAAAAAAATTGTTCCCTTATTCATTGCCTAGGTTAAGTTTCATTCTTAGCTAGATAGCTATTTATGATTGCTTGGAAGTATTTCTAGTTTCTAGTTTGCTTCTTAAGATTGTTGTAGATTAGAAGCTAATATATTCCACATATCTATTCATTAACAATAGTTACATCATAATTTATAAATTCAACTTAGTTTTTCCATGTTGACATGTAATGATTTGTAAATAAAAAGAGATACAGGTTTTACTACAGTGATTGTTGATCTGTAGGAAGAGACACCTACAACCAACTCCACCTAGGTCTCCTCCATCTTCTGTTGATGCATACTAGTCATATTTTGAGACTTTCTTTTCCATCCACTGTGAGAAAGTGTTCTTAGGAAAATCCATCTTTTTTGGAGTCCCGGACTTCGTCTTGGGTGATGTTCTCCTTCCCTTCATCTTCCACAATTGTCATGCACCCTTCCAACACTTCATCACACCATTATTATTCTCCAAAACCTCTTAGCCAACTTCTTGTACCAGTACAGGACATCCTATAGTAGTTCAAGACATCATGTACCAGTTTCCTATAGCAAACATGTAGCTGCATTTTTTGACCCTTTTTTGACCTGAAATGGTACTACAACCAAGTGTAGGAGAAGGATAAGCCTTAAGCTTGGACTCCATGACTAGAAGTGCCAGCTAAACTAGTATATTAATTCATTTCCACCTTGCAAGATTACATAACATTAGCTTTTATATTTTTGAATCTAAAAGTTAGAAATTTTATCTATTCTACAAGTGTGAATGAGATAGTTAATGAATTCATGCTTTTATTTTAAAATGATAGAAAAAATTCCTATTTTCAAGCAGTCCTAGTAGCTACATCATCAAATGGAAGATTAGCATAGTTTCCTTCATGCAAGTGATTTGGGTCATTCTATAACTAGATGATTTATGTCATTTGATAGCATCTATAAGTTAGCAACTTTCATCACTTGAATTGACAAGCATTTACTTTTCTGCATTAGAACTAGTTTTACATTCCATTATCAATGGTGAGACTACCTTTACTCCAATAAAGGAATCGTCTGGAACCCTAATGGTCAACTGCCCTAGTTGAGAAGTGACATAATTAGAATGATTCATTTGTTGTGTATATAGCAGTGTCACCTCCAATTTTGTACGAACCCTGGGTTGATAAAGTAAAGCTTGTATCAAATGGAGTTGTAGAATTATTTCTGTAATACTGAGGCTGATCATTTTTTGGCATCGTTGTTGGGGAGGTGTCTAGGTAGATGTAATGCATTAACATTAATATTAATATATATTATATTGATTAATATAAAAAATATGTCCTTATTTATATTACTTATATTAAAGCTTTAATGTAATAATATTAATAAATAATCAATAGCATTCTGGATTTGAGACCTCTGTGGTGTAATATTTTTGATTCAGTCATTGGAGATTCCACAGTAATAAGATTTTTCTGCCAACGTTTCGAATCTCAACTGGGATCCATCATCTGGGCAACTTGAAGCTTGATAGAAGAAGAGCAGCTGATTAGGGTATAAATAGAGAGAGGAAAGCAAAGAGGAGGGTCGGCTCTCAATTTTGAGAAGTCGGCTGCCTCTCTATTAA
>APFE030662477.1:99197-126114 GCA_000404065.3 Pinus taeda
ATTAACTAATAGAGGCACCCCACTTCTCAAAATTGAGAGCCGACCCTCCTCTTTGCTTTCCTCTCTCTATTTATACCCTAATCAGCTGCTCATCTTCTATCAAGCTTCAAGTTGCCCTGATGATGGATCCGAGTTGGGATTCGAAACGTTGGCAGAAAAATCTTATTACTGTGGAATCTCCTATGACTGAATCAAAAATCAATATCATTGATATTCATGTGTCTTAATATATTAATAACTGATTAATTATGACTTACTATAATTTTTAGTGTTTAATAAGATTGAAAATGATCAATTATAATCAAATAAAGTTAACCATTAATAATTATGTTAGTCATATTAGCGAGTTGCCTTGGTTTACAAAATATATTAAATGATTAAATTTAATACTATTATTACATAAATAATAATTATATGATATTATTAAGAATATATTAACCTTATTATTAATAACATTAATGTTAAGATTTGTATTATCAATGATATATTCTATTATTATTTTTATATTAATGTCTAAAATGTAACTATTACGAATTATTATTTATGAATATTAATGATAATACATAAATTTTATTAATGTTAATATTATAGCTTAATTGTTATCAATATTAAAGTATTTCTAATATGTATAATTTTTATATTAACAATATGTATATATTTTGCATTTATACATAATAATATATTAATATTAAACCTTATAGAGTATATTTATTAGGCTTATTTATTCAGTTTATTTTACTCATAATAGATTATTGATTGTGATTTATATGATTGAATTATGTTTTATATTTAATTTTTATTTATAAATATAGGTTTTTAATACTATTATTTTAAATTAATTGTTTTTTAATGTGTGTATTCTTAATATAAAATTTAATGATTTTAGTACCAATGCATTATTATTTTAATATTCAAAGAAACCAAGTCTTCTTTATAAAAAATATTCAATCTCCCACAATAAAGAGTTGTTTACTTCCACCTTTATAAGATAAGTATGTATATTGGTTATTTTTAATTAAACATTAATTTAAAACTCCAAACCTAAATTTTGAAATTGATTTGGCTATTTTTAATTAAACCTTAATTTAAAACTCAAAACCTAAATTTGAAACTAATTTGTGCACTATGTTAGTTATAATTTAACAATTGTCTTGCATTGCGATTCTATTACATTATAATTTTGCAAGAAGAGTTGTAATTTACATTGGTTAAATTCTCACATGAAACTTCACCTCGATCTAAAACTCAAAACCTAGAGTTCAAAGTCATTCCTGCACTATGTCAGTTACTCTTTAACAATTGTACTACATTGCAACTATTGCATTACAATTTTGCAAGAAAAGTTGTAGTATACATTAGCTAAATTCTCATAACAAAGTAACTTAGCTAAATTTTCATAAGAAACTTCAATAAGAACGTTTGGAAAAGCATACACATATTAAACTTTATTTTACTAAAACCATTTTAAATTTATTTTATTGATAATAGAAATGATAGTTTTATAAACATTATCTAAACATGATTGTAGTTGTAATATTTTTATTTCTAATTAAAAATAAATTAATATTAATAGTATAAATATATATTTTAAATATTAAAATAAATTTTATAAAATCGGTATGAAGTTTGAAAAATATAGTATTCATAGATTATTTTTAATAAATAAAATGAAATTTATATATTCAATAAAAAATAAGAGCATAGATTATTATGAATGTTGTGTAATAATTATTTAAAAAATAATAAAATCTTAATTATTCATAGGTTCCATCTATATAATATAATAACAAATGTTTATGTTAAAAAATTGATTTTATTTATATGATTATTTTTTTTGGTAGTTTAAGCTAATTAATTTAATTGGTCTAAACCTTAATTTTTAATAATTTTTGTATTTAATTTAATTAAAGATAGAGGAGAAAAAAATATTGTAAAAAAAAATTGATTCAAAATATATATTAATGAAATTCTCTTAAAAGATTAAAAGTCAATCTAATTAAGTTAACTTATCTAAACTTTAACTTTTATTAAATTTATATTTAACTAAATTAAAGTTTTAATCACACAAGTGGATGAAGATTGTCAAATTCTCAAGGGAGTGGACAATCATGTAAATAATTAATGAAACACAAAGAGATGATAGCAACTCCTATTGAAAATGCATGTGGATCCATTCATCCATATGTTCATATCTCACCCTCATAATTTAGATGATGGGCAATATTTTAACTCCTTCAATGCAAATGCTTACATTATCTTTATTGATTTTCCTGGGAATATGGGCATCCTTTGCGACCAGCAAGTATAGTCACACAATACAATCTATGTGATAAGGAAAAAAGATTGTCTCATAGTTCAATATATATATTCTACATTGTATTTAATACAAAAATTGAAAATCTCTATTTACATATAAATGTTTTAATGTAATTGCATAGAATAACTTTGAGTTGTTCATGTGGTAAAACTGTAACATATACCTAAACTTTGAAAAAATCCAATAAAATACAAAATAATACAATATTTACCATTGATGATAACACATCATGCACAATTACAAAGACCAGCCATTGGAAATTTGCACAATTACAAAGACCCATCAGAATCCCTCACTATGTAAAACATCGCTAAGTTGCAATGAACAACCTTCAATATGAAAAACAAAACCATGCAAAAAATCTTATAGATTCATAACACTCTTAAAGCTACAATACATGTTATGGATTCCTAATCTATAAAGCCAAAACCAGGAAAGTGGACATGAAAACCCTCACAAAAAATAAATAACACTTCTCGTAAAACCACAATAAACCAAGCAACAACAACTCGACAAAACCAGTAGAATCTAAGAACACCCTTTATCATAATAAGGATTGGAAAATATAAATTATAATTGCAAAAGGAAAACTCTCATTTCAAAATTTAAAAGGAAATAAAATGTGTTGATGTATAAAGGATAATTAGAAGCCTAAACTAAAGAAGAGTTTGCTAAATATACCAACAATGAAAAACTCTTGTCACTTCCCCTACTATTTGCCAAAAAATTTCAAATTTTAATAAACGAACATATTCAAAAATGTAACATAGCCCACTATTATAGATTTTATAAAGAAAGCAGCCACGTTTCATTTTTTAATATTTTTTTTGGTTGAGAATGAAGCCAAATTTGACACCATTTCATTTGGAAGTTTGAAACAAACCCATTTCAAAAATTATAATCTAACCCACTACTATATGTTTAAAAAAAACGTAGCCACATTTCATCATCTTTTTGGTTTAGAATGAAGCCACATTTGGCACCATTTAAATTAAAAATCAAACACATTTCAAAAGATCTAATGTAAACTCCGGATCAAGGTGCAAGCCAGTGGATTACCACATTAATATGGGATTAATTCTTAGTACTTCCAGGTACAAAACCAATGCCACACACATGCTCAAGGTGATAAGTACAGTGGCCCTTTGCATGATGGAAGTCACTGCATATAGGAAAGGTGGCAATGGGTGGAAGGGAAGTGTTGGATTTTTTTTATCCCTTGGAGAGAAGTCTAGTGAGTATAAGAGCAATTGTGGGTAGGGAGACAGGATTAGAGGGTTGGTTTTGTGGCACCATGAGTAGTAGCAACTCCATCGACTACACACGAAGGATTACAAGTATGTTATCAACCATCTCTCTTATCTCATTATGATGCCTTGTTTAAGGTTTCATCTAAGGGAGAGGGTCGGAATCCTTTCGATGGATCATAAGGATGTGGGGGGCTGGGGGTATAGGCTGGTAGCCTATGTCTACTTCTACTTTTATATTTAGCAACCAATAGGAACCCTCTCCATCTCACTCTGCTTAGAGATTCCCCTCTCTCGTATGGGAACTTTGGTGGCTCTCAGTAAGGGGCATGGTGTTGAAGCCAGAGACAATGGGGGGTTGACTTATGAGGATATCTAAAAGTTCACCTGCATTATAAGAGGAAACCTCTATAACATGACCATGTGTAGTCAAAGGGGGGTTTGTAGAAACTTGGGAATGGGGGAGTACGAGGTGAATTACTGTGGGCGGGAAACCTAGTAGGGAATTGAGATTGCCTGTGGCCAGAGGACTAGAAATGAAGGAATTATGGGGCTTAGGGATGGGTGGATACCTGTTCTGGGTCCTCTTTCTTCTAACTGGGTGGATAATAATGGGCATGCAACCTAGAATAGGCCGACGACCCATATGCAGTTTCACTTCTTTACCTGGATTTGCGGAGGCAATGCATGTTGGGTCATTGCTAAGGGGGGGCATATATTTTGAAATGTAGCCTCTCATGTAAGACATGGGCTGGTCCATTCTGTGGAACCCACTTGCAACCATGAGGGGAATGGTAGTGCAATTGACAAAGGGCATTACAAATTGGTTGGATGGAGCATCACAACCTTACTACCTTTGTGCATGCACCTTGTTGAAATAATTTGAAGATTAATCATGTTACAACTTGCCTCACTATACCGGACTGGGCCAGAGAGACCATGGCATGACGTGCTAAAACTCGAAGCCACAGTAAGAAGCCTCGCGTGATAAGGAAAGACATGGACCTTGGACCTATGGGTGGTCAGTGGGGACAGGCGGAAGTTTTTCGAAAGCTTAATTACTGAAGCAACCATCACTTATCGAGAGGTAACCAATGAAGAAATTCGAAATTTCTTAGAAGAATGGGAAGCATAATTGAAGCATTAGAGTGAGACAGATACGAAATTGGAGGACTAGAGATTCCTTGTCCTAGACCCTGGAAATACAAGAGGTAGAATCACCCAATTTAAGCATACCCTCTACCTATATTGGCTGATGAAAATCTTGCTCGAAAAGGCGATGGAGAAAATCTCGGTAGGCATGGCAGCCACAGTTTCACGAATGCCGAATTGCAAGAAGGAATTTTGGAAGGTGCAATTTCAACTACACAAACGTGACATCTACCTTGACCAAATTGAGTAGCACTTGCCATGTCTCTTGGTTCAAACAAAGTGGCTTAGTATGATTTCCAAAGATCTAGCACTGGTGGAATGAACATTAGCTAAAAACCATGATTAGCTTCCCTACTTTCTGGTAGTTTTATTTATATATGCAAATAGATTTTATTTATATATGCAGAACTCTAGAGTATGGTAGTGGACAAGAATCTGAAACTTATATTTATTGGATAGAAGGACTTAAGTTTTTTCCCTACTGGATGGCAAATAATGCGAAAAGGTATGCAATACTCTTGGTCTTGGTGTCCCACTGGGCAAGTTGAGGCCACCTAGGGAGTTCTCTGCGGTGTAAATTTGCTCTTTAATTAATGAAAAATAAGGATCTACCAAGTCTAAGAAAAAAAAGATATAATATAAGCCACTACTCTATAGTTCAAAGTTCAAAAAGAATGCATCCATGTGTCATCATTTTTTTGGTTTAGAATGAAGCCAGGTTTGGCACCATTTAAATTGAAAGTCTCACTTTTTAGAATCTAAAGCGGTAGCGAGGTTATTTTTTTTTTTTTCATTTTGAAATTCATTTTTCTCTAATCTTGATATGGGTTTTCACTTTTATCTAATTCTTATAAGTGGTCATGAGTAATAGGCACATTAAATTTTTAACCGTCATTTGGTAAAAAACTATTTTAACCAAAGCTTAAACACCTTATTTAGATATACAAGAAAGTTAATAGTTACAATTACATTTGGTAATATATTGGCAACCACGAGAATATGTTTATATCTTTCAATTTAAACCATAGTGTGAAAATAATTAATTAAAAAAATGATCAAGATGACCAATTCCAATAAGAGGAATTAAAACTGAAAACTTTCAATACAAAAAATTAAAATTATTAATATACGATGACATAAATTAAATAATTCAAGATGACCAATTCCAATAAGAGAAATTAAAACTGAAAACTTTCAATACAAAAAATTAAAATTATTAATATACGATGACATAAATTAAATAATAATAATATTAGTATATAGTAGTTAAAAATAATAATATTTTTATGGTAAGTTTAGTTTTTTTTTATATATTTGAAAAATAAATTTTCTGTATTCTCTTTATATTTGATAAATTGAAACCAAAAAAAAAATATGTAATGTTTAATGAATGAATATAATTTATATGTACATTGAAAATAAATAAATATATATTTATAAAAAAATTATATTTGTGATATTTATATCATACATAAATAGAAGACAAAAAAATACACAAAACATAAACAATCTTACAAAAATAATGAGTAATGCAAAAAACTGATTAACAAAACAAAAACTGTCCAAACGAATGCAATGAATAAGAGAAACCAGAAAACGAACACCGGAAAATCATGAAAGGCTTTTAAGAAATGTGGATGAAGAAACGAACCACCAGAAAATCAAGAAAGTATTGAAAAAAGGAAAAAAACGATGAATAAAACGAACTAGAAAACAAAACACCGGAAAATCAAGAAAGGCAAAAAAAAATACGATGAGGTTGCTGATGAGGTAAAATACGATGAGGTTGCTGATGAGGTTGCCTTTATAATAAAGCGAAAAAGCAATGAGAAAGATACTAACCACAAAATTAAGCCCAAAATCTAGAAAGCAAAAATGCTCGAAAAATCAAAGATTCCAGTCCCAACGAAACGCAAAAGGTAGTGAGCTTGCAGTTATAACAAAACTAAAAAAACTTAAGAGAAAAGCAAAGAAAACCACTGCAAATGCTTGTATGGGTTCAACACATTCTTAAAGGCTTAAAGCTTGTGTGTTTAGATGTTCATGAATTTATTGTAATGGTCTTATTTATATGTATTTGTGTGTTTAGATGTTCATGGATCTATTGTAATGGCTAGGAGAAAGAGGGAAAGAAAGATTGAAAGTGGGAGAAGAGGAGAGAGGGGGGATTGAGAATGAGATTGAGTGAGTATGAGAGAAGAGGGAAGGAGATAGGGGAAGAGATTGAGAGAGAGAACAAGAAGGATATAATTTTAGAGACATTGAGCTAGAGAGAAATTCTCATAGTATGGAAGAGAATTATTGGGAGACACTGATAGAGAGAGATAGCAAGAGAGAGGGAGAGCAAGTGAGATAAAGAAATCAAGAGATAGACAAAGGGAAGAAAGAGAAGGAGAGAGGGGTGAAGGGAGGAGGAAGTAGAAAGGGAGTGAGCAAGAGAGAGAGGGAGAGGAAGAGAGAGAAGGATAGTGGGAAGAGAGAGGGTAAGACAAAGAATGAGAAGGTGAGAGATTGACAATGAGAGAAATAGAGAATGATACAATATGAGAGAAAGAGTGAGGGAGACACATAGTAAGAGTCATAGAGAGAAGGATTGAGAGACAATATGAGAGAGAGATATCAGTGGTGTTATAGAGAAAGAGTTACAAAGAGTGAGAGAGAGAGAGAGAGGGAGGGAAAAAGGGATGGAATGAGAGAGGGCATATTTTCCCCTTCAACTTTCTTTCACAATATATTCATACACATTTAGGATTTATTTATTATTTGAAGTCACATTTATTGCAAACTATATTTTTGAGCTAGCATGTCTCATCTTTGCTCATGAATTTCAATGTCGTAACTCCCATGGAGAGAACAATGAATTCATGCTTAAACCATTCTAGTGTAAGGTTAAATATTGGGTTTGTTGAAACTTTAAGGAATTTTGTTTTTTTTTCATATAGAATTTCCAGAAATAATGAGGAGGAAAATGGGGTTCTACTTTGTTTTAATCGATTGTTGAAAAATTTAAACAAGAAGAAAAAAATATGGGGTTTCATTTTATTCATTTGTCTTTAAGTCTAATGTTTTCATATTTTATTTTTATTGTGAATTACTTCATATGATTTTATTTTTATTGCAAATTACTTCCTTGATATATTATATTCGTGTCCCAATTTGTTTATATAGATCATTAATAATTTATAAATTAGAAAGGGAAAAAATAGGGTTTTATTTAATTTTCTTTTTTATAAAAAATTGTTTTTAATTTCACTTTTTGTACGAAACATGGTCCTATTGGGAGGTATATAGTCTTTTTCTAAAAAGATTTTTTTCTTTTTCAATGCCATTTGATATATTTTATGGAATAGCTTGGTTAATGATTCTCTAGGTAATATATATGCTTACACACCATGAAATGCCTATTGTGTGAATATTTTGATATAAATTTATTTATTTTTAGTTAGGGTTTCATTTGGTTTATTTTTTGTAAAATTATCTCATTGAGCATGTGTAAGGATGTGGAGGAATATTTGAAGGAATCATTTTCTCATTATTTACCTTTCCCTTATTGTTAGTGGGAAACATATTTAGGCCATTTTTCTAAAGAACCCTTGAATATTTGATGAGAGAGTGAGATCCAGAACAAGGTGAGAAAAAATAGTTCCTCTGTTGTGCTTTTAATTGATTAAAGTAATATATACAAGCCTTTGTAAATGTTTGATATGCAGTGAGAGATTACTAGGGTTGAGAAGTTAAGGCGTCAATTTATAATGTCGTGGGTATATTTATTAGATTCCCTTTTTTGTCTATCTTTTCAACCCATTTTATCTCACTAGGTCCCTCATGAAAACAATTTTTTCTATAACTTCTACCTATTCTGGAACAAGGTATCCAATTCCCATAGGTATTCACCAACATTTAGCACAAAGTAATTCTATGCTATGTGAATTCTTTCCTTGGTTTCCCACTCGTAGGATCTTGTAAACAAATATAACCTGAAAAGCTCCATTTTTGTTTGAAGTGTTTGAAAATATATTTTGAATCCAAGTTTCTTCTACATTTTCTTCCTATTATTTTCCCTGTCGATGCTAATTGTCGTGGACTTGAACCACTAGTGATGATATGTCCTGCGTAACATTCGCATATTGTCTTAATTAGAAAGGTCTATTTCAGAGAGAGCATGGCTGAGTTGAATCTTATATGTGTTATTCAACGATAGTTGAAGGTTGGGTTGTCTTGTTTTCTAGCACATAAGATGACAAGCCATTAATTGGTAGCATATCTATGAGAGTGTGTCTATATTTTTTTCTATGTGGGACTATGCAAATTAGAAACATGTTGAATATTTTGGAATAGTTCCTACTCAAAATGTTTTTAAGTTCCTACAATTGTCAACTCGATCGCTAAATAAATGACATGAGAGATCTCAGTGAGTTTTAGAGAAGATGCAACTTGGCCATAGGTATGGACCATGACCTTCAAGGTATTATAGGTTATAAATTGATATATCGAGTGATTAGCTATAGAAATTAGATTTAGTTCCAGAGCCAAGAATGAGTCATTACAATCTTCTAACTAATCAAAATTTAACTTCACATTGTAGTAGATAGTCCTTATGCTGACCCCTCAAATTGTAGGCAGAGTTGCAAGCACTTATTCACTTTTATAGACAATGGCCAAATACATGCTGCTTTTGTGGGCTTCTCCCTTAATTGAATGACATGGCACATTAAAGGGCAAGGAGGTCTTTCTCCTACAAATGTCCAATTCATTACTCTGAAATTTTTATTTCATGGAGCCCCTTCCTATGTATGGTCAGAAACAATGTCACTAGAACCATGTTTGACTTTATTTCTTCTACAAATTCTGCCACTTGAATTGCCATTAGACAAGTACTTTTTCCTCAAAATTCCTAGAATTATACTTGGATATTGTTGTTGCTAGGATGTGTTGGAACTTATCCAACTGCCAAAAGCCTCATTCCATTAGCTTTGTGATGAAGTTGTCAATGCAACATTGTCATTTAGCATATCAGCATGGACAATGTTGTGTGGATTTTCAAGAGCTTTCAAAACATGGCACATGGTTGGCCTATTGGATGGTAAAGGATTAAGATAAACCTTGGCTATTACAACTACAACCTAGACTTCCTCTAGAAGATCCTCATTTAAAATGAGATAAGAATAAATGATTCGGGGAAGATTATCCTTGTCAGAACTTTCGATTTGTAGCAAGGCATGGTCTAGCCATGAACTAGTATATCAGCATATCAGCATGGACAATGTTGCGGGGATTTTCAAGAGCTTTCAAGACATGGCACGTGATTGGCCTCTTGGATGCTCAAGGATTCAGACAAACCTTTTCTATTACAACCAAAACCCAAAATTTCTCTAGAAGATCCTCATCTAAAATGAGACAAGAATAAATGATTAGGGGAAGATTATGCTTGTCATAATTTTCTAATTGTGGCAAGGCATGGTCTAGCCACGAAGCGTCACTAGCTCACATGTCATTGCATTCATTGTTCGTAATGTTCCCTAAAATGATTTGCAATATGACTTTTCCAAAATAGTAAGCATCATGTGAACATGTAGTGGGTGGTGAACGCATGTCTCCTTGGTTCCATGAACTACATTTATGCACCCCAAAAACATTATAAAATTATTAAAACCTAAATTCCTATATCTACAACACAATGAAATTTTTGTATTTTATGATTACAAACCCATATTATGGAAATAACAGAGCTTATATAACTTGAATTCTTCATAAATATAAAGTAAAGTCAGTCAAAGATTGTTGAACAATTCAAGAATTGATTGGAGATGGATAAGAGATGATGCTAGAGTTTGGGGTTTGGGGTCCATGGAATGTTGAGCCATAACTCACATTTTTTTAACAAAGAGAAAAGAGCATATGAAAATTCTGAATATATCATACCAAAGGCTATGGGATACATACTGGGAAATGTCCAAGAGCCATGTAACCAAGCAATATTGACAGTCTCCATCCTGAATACCTACAAAACTTAAGCTACTAAGACGTACTTCAAATTATATCCATCATGTGATATAATGACAGAATGGAGTTGGACATCTATATATTTAGAGTTAAGATGGATGTGTTCTAGTGCCATAGCGGTACTATATCTTCCAATGACTTCCTCTGTTGAGATTCATATTATTTCCACATTTAAAGATGCATAAGTAACCATTTTTGAAATGAGATGAGGGAAATGAGTAGAAAATCCATGTTCTAGAAACCTATTATCTTGGGTGGGGATTTTACCCTTGTTTTCCATTACGCAAATAGTGATAATTCCATGATGAGTTGATCTAGGGAAAACCTTTAAAAAGGCATCATTATCAAATGAGGGCTAGAAATCTAAAAGTTATCCATTTGAATGATATATAAGATTATATTTGTTTAGATGGGAAGGTTGATATAAGTTGAGCTTGTAGGCATTAATTATTGGAGAATACCCTATTGTAAAGGTAGCTATAATTTGAAGGAATTTTGACCAATCTACTATAGAATCTAATATTTTCAATAAAAGTGTGGGTACAGGGCCCCCACCTTGTTGACCACTATCTTACCATGTTCACTAATAATGGGACTTTTAAAATTGTAAAGAACAAAGTCAATGCACTATAAGTACTTTGGGGATTTGTAGGGCACCAAATGGTTTATAGGTATTGAGGGGAATTTAAATCATATCTAGTAAAAATAAAGGCTTGTTTTATTTGAAATATGTATTGGGAGCAGGGTTTCAAAAAAGGATTTTTGGAGGTATTTGTCAATAGCTAGTGAAATTAAAGGTATTCTTTAATATTCCATAATGAAGTTGTTATGTCACAATTCATTAGGTGAAGGCCCCATGGAGTTGGATGAAGCTTATGATGTTTAATGCAATGAAATTTTTGTTTCCAAGGATATAGTCATACTTTACCACTAACCTATAAGGATCTAGGGCTATGATAGTGATCACAAAACATATGGATGTGTGTTAGCTTAAACTAAAGAGGATCATTGTAGATGATATGGGTAATGTGTTTCTCAAATGAAACAAGAAACTTATGGTCATTAATCTATAATTAATTCCTTGTTAAACATAGACATGAAAAATGGCATCTATATGTTTATACCTCTCTTCAAATCCATGTTATTTCCTCATTATTTAAATATGCAATTGTCACTACTTGTGAAATGAGATGAGGGAAATGTGTAGAAAAATTATATTCTAGAAACTATTTACCTTTGGTCAGGAGTCTACCCATATTGCTCATGATGTAAATAGTTATAGTGTCATGTTGAGTAGATTTTTGGCACACCTTTAAGAAGGTATCATTATCGAATGGGGGCTAGAAATCTAAGATGTTATCCATTGAATTAGACATACGATTATATTTGTCTAGATGGAAATGTTGATATAGTTTGAGCTTCTAGGAATTAATTATTGGAGAGTACCTTACTGCAGAAGAAGATTTGGGTTGAATGAAATTTCATGAACCTACTGTAGAATCTATAAGATAAATGTTTTATTTTTAATATATTTTACCTTGTACTATTTCATATGATAGATGGCATATGATATATAGGAAGCTTTTCACTCTATAGAAGATATTCATGGCCTTGTGTATGGTCAAGAAGATTCCTAAACCTCACAATCTACTTTTCAAAGTTAACAAAGATATTTTGGATATTAGAAAGCCATTTGTATCATGCTTATGCATCGTACAAGCTCTATATCCTCTAGAAAAATTACAATAAATAATTACCATAGAAGGATTTGCAGTTGAGGGCATCATCTCAATTATTGGCTGCCATTTCTATTATGCCCGATGATCACAAGCATGGGGCTAACCATTTTGAGTTGGAGAATGAGAAGGAGGTTTCTACAATAGCTTCTTTCTCAAGGCAATAACAATTAATATACATGATAGTAATGTGTCCAAGCACAAGGGGATTATAAGAAGTGCGGGAAAATAAAAATAGATAGACAACATGTTGAAGGTTCACTCATGATAATGATTCTAGAAAGGGAATGTGAATGTGGTGGTCGAGGTGTAGGCGTAAAAGACAAATGTTCAATACCTGATACAATTTCTCTTATTTCTGGTAGAATTTCCTCTTGAATTTCCCTCGGAGTCTCGGTCATTTACCTCCAGAGTTAGATACATATCGAAACTCATAGAAAAACTAATTTAGCCAAACCACCAGATATCCACCAAACCTTCTAACCATCGCATATCGCAATCATGCTCACTAGCAGATTCTTTATTTGGAAATGTTGTGATGTGATATTTCTCGGCATGGTTCAATCACATGTCGCATTTTGCAACCCACCAGGCCAAGGTCCACCCAACTAAAACCAATGTGAAGTGAGATTATAACCGATGCGATGCGAGCTCCATCTAATGGTCTACATTCCTCAGTGACCCAACAGCTACTGTGGCATTGCTCAATGATCCAAATTTAAACAAGAATGCAACAAAATATAGGGATAAACATATACACAAAGATGTAGTGGAAATAATACTTCATTTCATTAATATAAAATACTGAAATATGCTTACAAAAAGAAATGGAAATAAACCAGATAGGGCGATGGTAGATTATCTCTAAGAAGAGATGTGGCCACTACATTCCTCTAAACTGCACTACAATGAGGCTTGAAGGCCTATTTATTGTTGAGAAACAATGGAAAACCCTAAACATCCAAAAATCTAACCCTAGAAGATGAAACACCAAATTGTGTGCCCTGTTTGTGTAAATTGGTACATCAACTTGCCGAGGTCATATCTTTGGCATACAATCTTTGTTTAATGTACAAAATATCTTGTTAGAAAGATCTATCCGAGAAATAGAACTTTGGGAAGAGAAACATCAGTCCAATGAGCCATGTTGCTCTTAGTTTTCCCAAAAAACATCGTTTAGGGCCTCAAAACAGCTTCGAAAGTTCAGGACCCGAAAAATTGCTAAAAATAGTAAACTATGCTACCATTAAGGAAACTAAAAAGCTGAAAGAAACAATGGTGGGGGTCCAAGTGGACTTGGCAGGTTGCCACCAATATCCACCTAGATCATTCCTCCCCACTTAGGAAGCAATTGTCCCCATTGCGTTGAGTTCCTCCATGAGATGAGGAAACTTTTGCTGAACATGGTCCCTGGTGAGCCACTTTCCCCGGTGAAGTATTTGGCCTGCTTTGGATACTTGATATAATTGGATATTCTACTCAGGAGTGTGCTTGATCTGTATGTCCATGATCCAATTAGTTGCATCTTGTTCCATGCAATATGGATTTAACTCTATGGGTGTGAGATGTTCTACAAAGTCAGATATGTCTAGTAATGGTGGAAAGTATGGCTGAAAGCGGTCCACATTGAACAGTGGGTGCAGGACAAGGAATGGGGGAATGCCGAGCTCAAATGTATTGTCTCTCACAACCTTGGTAATGGTGCAAGGACCATATCAAAGTGGTCTAAGTTTCCGATAGGATCCGGTAAGGCATTGCTTTTGCAAATTCAACCAGAATTTGTCACCCACCTAAAACTTGTGTGGCACTCGATGTCGATAATATCGGTACTTGTACTTTATGTTTTATTTATCCAAAATGTCATGGACCTAGTCGTGAATATGTTGGATGTGCCCAATGAAGTTGTTTGACTTATCTGTTTTGGACTAGACCTGAGTTGAATCTACGTGAGTAGCTGCAATTGGCATGGCAACATCAATGGGACATAGTGGTGGGAATCCCAAGCCCACCTGAA
Source organism: Pinus taeda (assembly GCA_000404065.3). NCBI lineage: Eukaryota > Viridiplantae > Streptophyta > Pinopsida > Pinales > Pinaceae > Pinus > Pinus taeda. Next base: position 113,667 of record APFE030662477.1, read on the forward strand.
AAGGGTTGTGGCCAGTCGAGCTGTGGAGAGCCTGGTTGTAGCTGTGTTGAACATAGGGGAGGCTCTCATCTCATGTCTGTGGATGCATTGAATGTACATGCGCATAATGTGTATGATCATCCTATTAAAAACCTTTGTCTGGCCATTAGTTTGAGCATGAAAGGTTGTGGACTTAGTTAGTTTGGTGTCAAGCATCGACCAGAGATTGGACAAAAATTTACTGAGGAACCTGGTGTCCACATTCGAGATGATAGACTATGGGATCCAAAAGTGTACCAACACTCGTTCAAAGAATAGTTTAGCAGTGGCTTCTGTTGTGATATTCTTCTTGCAGATGGCCATAATGACCATCTTCGAGAACCTGTCGATGACCACAAAAACAAAGTCATTTCCATGCTTAGTGGAAGGAAGTCCTGACATGTAATCCATGGAGACTGATTCCCAAGGTCAACTAGGGGTACGTAGCAGGGTATAGGGGCATCGCTTCTTGATGGTCGGTTTGGCAATGGCTTAAGCAATGCATGATATGATATACTTCTTGACATCGTGTCAAAGATTCGGCCAATAGAAAGACTTCTGCAGTACTGCCACTATTTTCTCGACCCCGAATTGTATAGTAGCTCGACTGTAGTGTGCTTTCCAAATCCTCTTGGCATGCTCACTTGAAGGAACACAAAGGTGACCCAGGTGGCATAACAGGGCATCCTAGAGGTGAAAATTTGGAACATGTTGACCCTCCGAGAGTGTCTGCTTTGTGTGGCCAAATTCTGGGTCACTTTTGTAGAGAAGTGGAAAACCAAAAGTCTGATGCCCAAAAGAGTTGAGCACTGTGGTTAATGCCATGATCGATGGTCGACTGAGGAAATATGAAACATTATTGGTGCTATCGTTCTTAAACTTGATATTTAAGTGGAACTGCTGCATTTTTGTGGACCACTTCGGATGTCAATCATTCTGCAATTTCCCTTCGGTCTGTATGAACTATAGGGGTCGGTGGTCTGTTTGGATTTCCGTTTCCTTCCCCAAAATGTAATTCTTCCATTGTCAGCAGGTCTGCACAATGATTCACATCTCTTTGTCATAAGTTGGATACTTCAAGACTTTGTCTGAAAGTGTCTCACTTTGATATGTCACAGGATGCCCGTGTTCAGTAAGGACTACCCCAATTACATAGTGAGAGGCATATATCTCAATCTCAAATGGTTCTTGCAAGTCTAGTAAGGTGAGCACGGGTGCCATGAAGAGGCGATCTTACGACTCTGTGAATGCCTTTTGTTGAGATTCAGACCAAAATATTTTTTATTTCTCTCCTCCCTTGGTGACTTGATTGAAGAGCCACGTGATATGAGAAAATCCCAACATGAACCTATGGTAGAAGTTGGCAAGACCTAGAAAGCTACGAATCTCTATCAAGGTGGTTGGAGATGGCCAATCTTTAATGACTTGCATCTTGGATGGATCCACATGCAACCCCTGTTTATCAATAATGTATCACATATACTAAACCTAGGTCATGCCAAAAGTGAATTTGTCCAAATTGGCACATAACATGTGTTGCCATAATGTTTGGAGAACCTGTTGGATGTGTTGGACGTTCTCTTCTCAACTCTAGCTTAATATCAAGATGCCATCCAAGTATACCACTAGAACTGAGTTGGTGAATGCCCATAGGATATCATCCATTAGCCTCATGAAGGTTGAAGAAGCATTCGTCAATCCAAAAGGCATCAAAAACCATTTGAATAGGCCCTCCTTGTGTTTGAAGGTAGTCTTCCACACATCAGAGGGTTTGATTGGTACATGGTGATATCCTGACTTGAAATCGATCTTTCCAAAATATTTCGCCCCCTTTAGTTGGTCCAAGAGGTCATCAATCCGTAGGATTAGGTATCTATTATGGATAGTGATCTTATTCATTACCCAATAGTCAATACAGAGTCTCTAAGTCCCATCCTTCTTCTGTACCAACATGATCGGGATCCCACAGGGTGATGAACTTGGACGGATGTGAGCTTTTTGTAGTATCTCTTGAATCTGCCTCTTGATTTCATCATTCTCTAGAACGGAGGATAGATTGGTTCATTCAGTAGTGGCATACCTGGGGTCAAATAGATGGAGTTCTTGAGTTGATAGTGTAGAGGAACCCCTGTGGGGGAGGTGAAGATGACCTCGTACTCCTCCACGATCTTGTCAATTTATGGTTTTCGTAAGGAGGGGCCCTGTCTAGAGGTTGTGGCCACCATCTTCTTCTTTCCTTGAGGGTGTATCATTAGGAAAAAAAATTCCCAGTTTTGGAAATGAGCTTACTACATTTTTTTGCAGTAATCAAAGAGATGGTGGTAGGTGGTGCTATCTCTGGTATCCTGTACAACTTAGTTCCCAAAGTAACAATAAGAGCACAGGGCCTTGATTCATACATAGCAAGTCGCTTCCACAAGTATGGTTGTCCTAGTAATACATCAAAAAATTCAAGGGGAGAAATGTCACACAATACCTCATCTTTGAAGGGCTTGATGTTGTATGGAAGGCGACATTGCTGGTTCATGCGAAGATCCCGCCCTTGGTGGACCCACTCGATGGTGTACCATTATGGATGTACTGTGGTTGGTGTGCCCACTTGCTTAATGAAATCTGGCGAAATGAGGTTCTTTTGGCTCCTACTGTCGACAGTGAATTGTAGTGGGGAGCCCTTTACCCACATCTGGGAGTGGAAGAGATGCTCCTCCTACTTTGGATCTTTGGGTTCCTCGTTTTCGATCTTCGTGGTGGCAATGGTGGTGTTGGGCTCTACATCAATAATCTGCTTTCATTTGTCATGCCCCTTGTTAGGTTCTGACTCAGAATCAGAACCTGTATCCAATTATAAAACCTTTAGCTTAGCCACCAATGACTGCTTGGCCAGACACTTACTTGTGTTGTGAGTGGAGCTCTTATGGAAATCACACCACTTTCCCGTGTCCATTTTCGGCTTTGTGGCACTGTTATTTTCTTGCAGCTTTGGCGGGTTGTCTTAGGTCACCCTGCCTTGGCTTTTTCCTTTTTTTTATAGTTTGGGGGCACCTTTCCCTTGCTTTGGATTCACATATCCAAAGTATCACTTCTTTTGTTTAAGCTTTTGCTCGACCTTGACAACATATCAGTATGCAGCGCCAAGTGAGGAGATGTTCAGGAATTCTATTTCTTCTTGGATGTACTTGTGCAAGCAGTTGTGGTATTTGAGTACCAAATGCTGCTCTGAATCCTTGATACCCAACTTTGTGCGAAGGGTATGGAAAATATTGGTGAACTCCAACACATCTTAGTCCCTTCCCTGCCACAGTTTGGTCCCCTATATGTATTGATCCTCATAGCTTCCGACAGGGTAGTACTACTCCTTGATGGCATCTCGAAATGAATTCCAAGTGGTTGTGGTCGAAAATAGTGAGCGTGTACTTTCATCCTTATATTCGCAGTAGGTTTCCCATCAGTCCTTGACACGGGGGGCTTATTTGAGAAGAGAGAAAATAATCTTTTCTCGACTGGAAAAATCATGAATAGAAAAATAACCCTCTAGTAGATTAAACCATTTATCAACGGCATATGTGTCTATCTAACACTCAAATATGGGGATTTCAAAATTAATTTGTACCTTAAATGGTGTGGCATTTCCAAAGTAGCTATTGGAATCTAATGCATCACCCCTGGGTAGCCGCTGAAGGATCTGGGAAAAGTTGTCCATCATCGCGTTCCTTTGTCACTTGAGGGCTTCTTCGAGCATGATTTTGATAGGATCTCCTCCCCCCTCATATTTCTTTTCATCTGCCATGGGAGGTTGTCAAGATTTGTGAGGCTAGTCTTGCAAAGGTTCGACTAGTTCAAGCCCTAACTCCTTATATCTCGACCTCGTTGGGGACATGCAAAGAAAAATAGAGGAAAAGAAAAACCACTCTAATACCACTGATCTGGATTTAAACAAGAATGCAACAAAATATAGGGATAACCATATACTCAAAGATGCAATGAAAATAATACTTCATTTCATTAATGTAAAATATTGAAATATGCCTACAAACAGAAATGGAAATAAACCATCTAGGGCGATGGTAGCTTATCTATGAGAAGAGATGTGGTGGCTACATGCCTCTAAACTGTGTTACAATGAGGCCCGAAGGCCTATTTATTATTGAGAAACAATGGAAAACCCTAAACATCCAAAAACCGAACCCTAGCATATGAAATGTCAAACTGTGAGCCCTATTTGGGTAAATTGGTATATCAACTTCCCGTGGTCGTAACTTGGGCATATGTCTCCGTTTGATGCGCACAGTATCTCATTAGAAAGATCTATCCGAGAACTACAACTTTGGGAAGAGCAACATCAGACCATGGACCCATTTTGCTCCTATTTTTCCCAAAAAATGTCATTTAGGGCCTCAAAACGGCTCTAGAAGTTCAGGACCTGAAAAACTGGTAAAAATAGTAAACTATGCTACAATTAAGGAAAGTGAATGATCTTCACCCGACCTCACGGACCTGATGAGGTTTATAAACACTCAACCTGTAGAAGTTCGGTTTCGAATTTTCCCATGTGCGTAACTCCTTGGGATGGATCCGGTGGGGTTTATAGATCATAATATAATCGATGTTTGTTCTGGTTCATGACATAATGTCCACCCATTTCTTTAGCTGATATCCATCAAATAACAATGGCCACTAAATCCTCAGACTTGCGCAACTTCAAATTAAACCACGAGTTAGCACGAGGCTAACTCCCATTATTGACTGATCGTAAAGCATTCAAATTAAGATCAATGACCAAGGATGAGTGCAGCCATTCAAGCCGATCAAGGAACCCATATACCATCAAAACTCACAGTTACTAAAAAACGAAAAGAAACAACTTTCGGATTGACCAAATCTAAATAGAAATACATAGAGAAATATTTTCTACAACTAAATCTTATATAGAGAAAAACAAGTTGAATCAGTCAAAATCTGCCTCCAATGATTAAGAACTTACATAAGTATTTGTTCATTAACAGCCAGATCCTAAGTCAAAGGATAGAATTAACGAATCCTATCTAATCTCCCTAATATTCTCCTCGAGAATCTCCACTACATCTAACTACTAGAATTTACTACATGATAATCCAAATCCTATATTTTAGTTGAAATCCTAACTAGAAATCTTCATAAAGTGATAGCTAAAGGACCCCACACCTTTGCTGGTAAACTGTTTTTAGATTTTTGCAATAAGTTGAAGCCTTTTGTCTTAAAACCTCATGCTCTTGCATCATACTCTTGAGGAAAAAATTCTTCATGGGATCCTATCCATGAGCTCTTCTATAGAACTAGCAAATTTATGTAGCATGTCAACTCTTACCCAGGTAGCATCAGTAATTGGTGGATCTTTCCACTTGACCAAATATTGAAAATACTCCTCTCCCCTTTTATTTTTTAACAATTTCTTATCTAGAATTCTCTCTAGTTGTAATTCTTTTGTTGTAGGTAACTATTTTATGCAATCCATCTCTTGCTATTCTTGATCCTCTACTGTGTCATTTGGTTGTTCCTTTTCATACCTGTATAATTCAATAGCATTAAAAATTGGAGATATTCAAATATCACGGGGTAATTCAATCTCATATCCATTTGCAGAATATTTTCTCAAGACTCTGCATGGTCCAATTTTCTTAAACTTTAGTTTATTATACTCCCTTCTTGGAAATCTTTCCTTTCTTTGGTGTGCTAAAACCAAATCTCCAACTTCAAAGCTAACTTCCCTTCTCTCCAAATTTGCTCTGCCCTTGTGTTTGATGTTGTTGTCCTGTAGTTGATGTTTTACCTGTTCATGTATTGCTTAAATTTCTAAAGAAAAATCCTCCCCTCCAACACTTCTCATCTCAGCTTTTTCCAAATTTCTTAATTGAAACACTCCCCTTGGATGCATTCCATAAATTATATGTAATGGACTCTGCCCTGTGCTCATGTTAGGAGAGTCATTATATGCATATTTAGCCTGTGCAATTAATTGATGCCATTTTTTTGGATGTTCACCTGTAAGAATTCTTAAAATATTACCCAAGCTTTTGTTTACAAGTTTACTCTATCCATCCATCTAAGGATGATAAGAAAAATTGAAACTCAGTTTAGTTACAAGCTTCTTCCACAATGTCCTCCAAAAATGTCCAACAAATTTGGATTCTCTATCTGGGACAATACTCTTAGGTAACCCATGCAATCTTTCAATCTCTTTGAAAAACAGATTAGTAATGTGCATTGGTTTTATTACATGGAATAAAATGTGCCATTTTTGAAAATCTATCAACCACAACATTTATTGAATCATTTCCTCTTTGAGTTTTTGGTAAGCCCGAAACAAAATCCATGCTTACCATATCCCAAGTTCTATCTGGAATACGTAATGGAGCATAAAACCCAATGTTTTAGCTTCTTCCTTTTGCATACCAACAGACTTTGGAATTTTTCACATACTTCTCCACTTCAGTCCTCATCTTCATCCAAAAATAAAATTTGTTCAACTGCTCATAAGTCTTGTCTGCACCAAAATGTCTTGCAAGTCCACCACTATGTTTCTCCTTGATTAAATTTTTCCTCATAGAATTATTTGGTATGCACAGCAGATTTGTTTTATGAAACAACTCATCTTGCAAGAAATAATCAAGCCACTTACTTTGTCTAACAACACCGGATTTTTACAAGATTCAAATGCCTCTTTAAAATCTAAGTTTTTTTTCATACAATTCCTTAAGAAAATCAAAACCTAACACTTGAGTTTGACTTTCTTGAAGTAGTATGTGTCTTCTACCTAAGGCATCTGCTACTTTATTTGATTGGCCATTTATATGCCTCAAGATAAAATTAAAACCTCGAAGATACTCTATCCATTTGGCATATTCCTGAATAAGCTTGGGATGTTGAATAATGTACTACAATGCATGGTTATCGGAATAAAGTATAAACTCCTTGGACATCAAATAATGTCTCCACTTCTTCACAGATTGCACCACAACATAAAATTCCTTATCACAAGAAGAATATTTCTTCTTTGTCTCATTCAAATTTTCACTAAAATAAGCTACATGCCTATCCTCCTAACTCAAATCAGCTCCAATGGCTTCTCCACTTGCATCACACTTCACTTGGAAAGGTTTGTTAAAATCAGAAACCAAATTAGGTTTTTCAGTGATCTTCCTTTTGAACAGATGAAAGTTCCTTTATGCTTCAGCAGCCCGTTTAAATGGTTGTCTATCCTTCTTTATTGTGTCAATAATTGAAGCATTGATCTTACTAAATTTCCTTATGAATTTCCTATAAAAACTAGGAAGACCATGAAAACTTCTTACCTCAAAGACACTTTTTGGTGAAGGCCACTCCATGAAAGCTTTGATTTTCTCTGGGTCCATCCTTAATCCATCAGCAAAAAAACCAAAACCCAAATACACCAATTCTTCCTTCAGGAATGATAACTTCCTTAAATTTAGAAGTAACTTCTCTTGCTACAACCCTTGTAAGACATAATTCAGATGTCTTATGTGTTCCTCCTTAGACCTGCTATAAACTAATATATTTTCCAGATATCCTATTACAAAGATACACATAAATTCCTTTAGAGCTTCATTCATAAGTCTCATAAATGTACTAGGGACATTCGTCAATCCAAAAGGCATTACCATCCTCTCATATAATCCTTCATTGCTTTTAAAAGCAGTTTTCCACTCATCTCCCTTTGCATTTTCTGGGCACTCATAGGCTTTGTGTCCTAGCTTGTTACATCTGTAACATCTAACTTCTCTTCCTCTACCTCTGCCACCTCTTCCTCTGGAAAAACTCCCTTTGCCACTTGCATCACCTCCTGTGGGTGCATGCTGACTTGAGATACTGCTAGCTCCATCTCCAAGTGTTGTAGATATTCCTACACCACCTTGTCTTCCCCTTCCTCAGAAAGTACTACTATTTCTGGAAGACTGCTTTCTCATGAGTTTTTCTTCAGCTTTCAGTACCATCTAATAAGCCTCTTCTACTATTTTGGGAGATGGTACACTTATCTCATCTTCAATGTCCATTCTAAGACTATTCACATATCTGGAAACTTTCTCATCTATATCTTGGATTTTCCAAACTCTTATGCTCACCTTCAAGAATTCATCTCTGTGCTCCTTTAATATCACAGACCTCTATCTAATATTATGCATTTATCTAAATAATATTTTCTAGTAATCACTTTGTAGAAAATTACCTTTCAATTTTCCCAGCATCCTATTGCAATTCTTAATTAGTTGTTTTCCAAGTCTTCTTCTTTTAGCCTGCACTTCGTCCCACCAAAGTGTTGCATGTACTTTCAAATTTGTGACAACAAACTTCACCTTCTTTTCATCCTCTATTTCTTCATAATTGATGGATTTCATCTTCTTGCATAAGTTGAAACCTTAGTATTGGGTCTAGATGTAGATTTCAAAACTAACCTCAAGAACCTTATCTCAGAAGTAACTTCTACAAGTTCCTCCTCTTTTGTAACTTTACCTTTAGGTTCGCTGACATCACTGCCATTTGCATCTCTCCTTACTACCATTGCTTCCAATCTCACTTTCATCTATTGCGCAACTTCCATCACTTTCGTATTTGCAACAGGTCTTCCTCTTCTACCACGTCCTCTTCCAACTTTGAAACCCATGGTGGATTTCTTCCTCTGATCCTTAAGACCCTATGTAATGTCATTAACCTGGCTCTGATACAACAACTGGTGGTCAGGGTGCAGGCATAAGAGATAAATGTTCAATACCTGATACAATTTTTCTTATTTGTAGCATAATTTCCTCTTGAATTTCTCTCGGGGTCTCAATCACTTACCTCTAGAGTTAGATATGCAACTAAATTAGCTGAAGCGCTAATTTAACTTAACCACCAAATATCCACCAAACCTTCTAACCATTACATATTGCAATCGTGCTCACCGGTATGTTCTTTATTTGGAAATGTTGCGATGTGATATTTATCAGCGCGCTTCAATCGCATGTCACATTTTGCAACCTACTAGGCCAAGGTCCTCCCATTTAAAAACAATGTGAAGAGATATTATAACCGATTCTATTCAAGGTCCTTCTCATGGTTTGCATTCCTTAGTGATCTGATGGTTGCTGTGGCATCACTCAGAGATCTGAATGATCTTCACTTGACCTCACAGACCTAATGAGGTTTATAAACACTTAGCCTATAGAAGTTCGGTTCTTACTTTTCCCATGTGCTTAACCCCTTAGGATGGATCTGATGGGGTTGATAGACTGTAATGTAATCAATGTTTGTTTTGGTTCATGACTTAACATCCCCCATTTCTTTAGCCGATATCCATCGAATAACGATTGCCACTGGATCCTCTGGCATGCGGGACTTCAAATTAAACCACAAGCTAACACTAGCATAACTCCCATTGTTGACTAATTGTAAAGAATTGAAGTTAAGATCAATAACTAAGGATGAGTGTGGCCCTTCCAGCCGATCAAGGAACCCATATACATTCATAACTCACAGTTACTAATACACAAGAAAAGAAACCACGTAGTTGATAATCCACGCATAAAGAGATTAAACTCAATGACACAACACTTGAAACTTCTATAATTAAACAAGAAATTCAACAAAACATAGGGATATTACAGAGGGATGCAACACCTCCGAGATTGACAAAATCTACACTGAAAGACACACAATTTTTACAACTAAATATTATATATAGCAAAACAAGCGTAATCATTCAAAATCCACTTCCAATGATTCAAAATTTACATAAGTACTAATTCAGTAACAACCAGATCCTAAATCTAAGGATAGAATTAACTAATCCTATCTAATCTACCTAATATTCTCCTCGAGAATCTCCACTACATCTAACTACTAGAATTTATTGCATGATAATCCAAATCCTAGATTTTAGATCAAATCCTAACTAGAAAGCTTCATAAAGTGACAGCTAAAGGACCCGACTCCTTTGCTTGTAAACTGTTTTTGGATTTTTGGAATAAGTTGAATCCTTTTGTCTTAAAGTCTCATGCTCCTGCATCAGAAATTACTCACCTAGGTTATATTTCTTTTTCTCCTAGTACTCTAGCATAATTAAACTGAACTATGGAAGGTATGTAATGGGTGGATATACTTAGCTATACATAATATCATTCACCTCACTCGATTTCCCATTCCATTTGGGAACAAAATTTTGAGATATAGTAAATATATGTATCTACTGAAAAGGTATGTGTTTTATTTACGAGTAAGGTTCTCTTACCAGACTAAACATAGACAATCATTATTAAAAGATTTAAATGAATTTTTCCTTCTTATGTGACTAAACACACATAATCGATTTTAAATCTTCAAATGAATTCAGGCTTCTCAGTTAAATTTATGTTCATGCATTCAATCATAATTTTATACTTATTCCCACCTCTAGATAGACAGAGGCAATTTTTAACAACTTGGATTCTCCTTCATCTTACACTTGTATTTAAATTTGATATGTGTGTGTCGGGTGGGTGGGCGAGGGGGGGGTGGGGTGAGGGGTGATAAACCACTTGAAGTGCTAAGAATAACTAAAATAATCACTTCATTGAATGATATGTTATACTTGGAGTTTGCAAACTCTATGTTGTTTGGATGGCAAGATGTTTAATATTTTGTAGTGTAAGGGGATTTTCTTACATATATAGAGTGTGCTCAAGATAGTGAAAATATTAAGGAATGTTTCTCTCCAGTTTTTATGTAATACTGTGCTCACTGTTCCAACTTTAACACCATTCACGTACCTTAAGGTTCCCATCAAATGCTTCTCTGCAATGTTAATAATTTTGGCTTGAACTTTGACGTCTCTCATTCATTTCTAAGTGTCCCCTATTTGTCTCGTTGGGAACTAGTGATACTATCATGCCTTGTCACAAGTCTAAACAGACTTGTAGCTTAATGATATTGTGCCTCACTTAGAATGTAGAGTTATGAGCTCAATAAAAATTAGTGGAGTTGTTCATAGTAGAAATATGGTTTTGTCCTTTATCATTCTGGTAACACCAATGTAATCTATTCCTTCAAGTGTATATCATATATTCAGGTCATTAACCAAGAATATATGTATAGTGTATGATCCAACTACTTCATTCTCTTGATATCATACATGTTATTAGAATTTGGAGTACCATGCCAAGTGGCCAAGTATGCACCCTTCAGTATTCAATCTTCTGGTAATCGTTGTTGTATGTCGGAGATAAAGATATGCAGAGAGTGGTTCACGTGGGTCAAAATATTAAATTATATTGAGAGCGTTCATAGCCAAAATTCTCGGCATGTAGATCCTATGATACTATGTAACCAAAGTTAGGTTAATTGTAGTTCAAAATGGTTGGCAAATTGACTAATGGATCTGGGTTAAGGGTCTTTGTGCATACCCTATAGAAGTTGACTGTGTGTGAGGAATATGAATGAAAGGCTGCAGTTTTTGAAGTGTTTCTTTAGTTTGTTTATGAATAAATTTGTTCCATATATAAGAGGTATGAAATGCCTTAGTAAATCATCAATTCATCGTGAAAAGCTATGCTCTCGTATTTTTTATGTATATAGTTCTTATTAGAACTGCATGGGACTTGTTAGTGTCAAAGGATTTTGTAACCTTTCACACAAGCCTCGTTTCCTCATTTCACTGAAAATATTATTTGGCTCGAACATATTACTAATATATGTATCCTAATCTATAGGCAGATTGAATTTCGTGAGACAATATTATATTAACATATATTACATTTTCTCATTTTTGATCTATCAGTATTCATGTCATTACGTTGTAGTTTCTAAAGAAATTACAAACAGTTTCAAAGTTTTTCTTATTTCTATTCAAGTTTAGATTTATCAACAACATCAACTAATTCCAATTTGCTTTAGATTTGTTGTACATATTTTTGATATCTCTACAAACTTGATAATTGAGGAATTTTATATTGTTCAATGTAGTATCGTGTTTTATGGCAGTTGGATTGTTAGGATATTCCGACACATAGGAAATAGTTAAGTTCAACTTGGTCTAGTATAGAGTTAGGTATAGAGTTAGGTAAAGTGTGTTTCTTCACCATTGTACATTTTGTAACTTACAATCTGACGGTCATGATATGTAGTGATCCGACGGTTCATTCTCTCCTCGGTATTACCGACACTTGATCCGTGGCTTGACACCCGATTGGTCCATGAATTCTATTTAGAGCGCATGGAGGGTCATTTATAGGTTCACCGTGCATGGGAGAATCTTATGTAAATTTTCATTCTTTTATTAATGAATTGCCTATAGTAGCCACGTTGGTGCAGTTCGTGGACTGTTTCCCTCTCTGAGGGTTTTAACCACATCAAAATACTGGTGTATTGATCTGTGATCTGTTTGTGAGCAGTGTCCTTTTGGTGTTCTGTCTGAGGAACTTAC